>CAOKZL010003869.1:0-91331 GCA_948472985.1 Iguana delicatissima | reverse complement strand
GGAGCAAGGAACCCCAGCCTATGTTTTAAATCCAGGCCAGCAAAGCTACTCATTTGTTCTGTCAATGCCCTTTCCCCATCAAGCACCCTTCCACAAAGCCCCCTTGCCCTCAGAAAAGAGAAAGGGGTGGAGAGAGCAGTTTCTGACTAAGCTGCCAGCAAAAGGAGCGGTCATCCAACTGCAGCTCAATCTGTTTCAGTTTGCCATTTTTCCTTCACAGGATGCAAAGGAAGAAGGAAACGAGCTCCACCCTCACTTTGACCGGCTCTAGACTAATCAGTACTTAAAACAATTACTGAAGCTTTCTTTAACACCTTCTTTGACTCTGCTTTATGGAGAGATTACATATGAATGCCTCACATTTTTAAAAAGGCTATCTTTCTGTTTTTTTGAAAAGGTAATCCTTTGGCAGCATAATTAAACATCCACATCTTGAAATGGAATTAATAAATATTGCTATTAGATATTTCACAGGAAAAAAAATCTTACTATATTGCAATATTCTCACATTTTGCTGGATTGAGAAATTTTGGGTTTCAACTAAAATCACAAAATTGTAGAGCTGGAAAGGACCACAAAAGTTATGAAGTCTAGTGCTCTACCAGTGAAGGAATCCACAGGTAAAGCTTTCTTGAAAGGTCCCCATCTAACCTCTGTTTAAAAATGTGCAACAAGGGAGAGTCTCCACCTTCCAAGGTAATTTATTCTACTGTCAGACAATGAACTAAAGTCTCTCTCCCTCTGTGGGAGGGGGAAAGAATGGGGTCAAGAAAAGCATATTGGGGGCTGCATGCCAGCAGTGCGATGGCCCAGCCTACTGAGCCCATGCAGGTTTTCAACCTCTGCTATATATACTAAATTGAAAAGTTTCATTCATCTCACTGTGGTTTACTTTTAAGTAAGCATGCATAACACTGCACTGACAATCTTTCTTGATGGCTAGGACCAAGGTGGGAAGGTGGGAATTGTGGGGCTCTGGAGACTTGCAGTCCAACCACCTCGGGAGGGTTGCATCAAATCCCACCCTTGGCTGGAAAAATTACAGAGCAATCCTGTATGTGTCTTCTCAAAAGAAAGTTCCCCTGAACTCAGTGCAGCTTACTCCCAAGTAATTTCGTACTGAATTAGTTTTAATGGGAATTTTTGGAGAATTGCAGTTCTGAGCAAGAAGCGTTCTTGTTGCATAGCAACCTTATTATCAAGATAAAGTTCTTTTTATAGAAATAACATTTCATACCATTTAACAAAGTTATATTGGGCTCCATAGAATTGAAATGTAATGTCTTTCTTCCAGGGAACTGAAACTGGCTTATCTGTCTCTCACTAGTCCTATGTTATTATCCCATTTACCTGCAAAGTAAGTTAGACAGACAGTACCTGGTTCAGTCATACACTGTAAGCATATGTGTGCTATCCCTACGTGTATCTAGATGAAATTAAGCCCTCAGATAAAAACTGATAGTATTTGTGTAAATAAGAAACATCTATATATCACCATGTAGCTATTTAGTAGAATACATTTAGAATATCTATACACAGCTTTTCAGCAAGAAGTTCTTAAAACAGTTTCTGCAATACAAGGTGGTTACAAACATACATGAATAAAGGTGTTTACTCTTTCAGAAGGTAAAAACCACATGTGTGGTATGACATGTGGGACCAGCAAATGTTTTGCCCTGGGAGCTAACCTTTATGGATTGTACACATTGTCGATGGTTATGATACAGGATCAGGATGTAGTTCAATAGCAATGGCAGCTTTCTCAACCTGGTGCCCTCTAGATGCTTCCAACTTTAACCCACATCAGCTCAAGCAAACACGGCTAATGGCCAGGAAGACTAGGAGTTGTAATTCAAAATATCTGCTGGGTACCAGGTTGTCAAAGGCTGAGCTTGCGCCATGAGACCAGGGCCCTTTTCGCATGCCATTTCTCATGCAAAAGGGCCTCCAGAGTGTTGCACAATTGCGAGGACCAGTCCACGTGACGTCCTTGTAATCATGCAATGCTTCCAGGGCCAGCCGGCGCTGATTGCACAATATATCATTTTCGACTTCTTGCATGATCGCGTCTCGCTCTGGGGCCCCACACGCAATTACCATCCATTCAGAGCCTCCGGAGATGTGGTCCTCGTGCTTCCTCCGCCAGCGCAGCCTGGGAAAGTACCCGGCTGTGCTGCAGAAGGAAGAGGTGGAGCCCTCACGCTGCCTGCCGGCCAGCAGAGAACTGCTGCAGAGCAGGAGCAGAGGGGACATGAGTGCCTCTCGGAAGACGCTGCTCGCGTGATCTCCGCACGCCCATGCCAGAAGCAGGTAAGCTGTGGAAAGGGCCTAGGACTATCAAAATACTTTATATCCATTAGCTTAGAGGATGACCCTGAGCCAGGTTCACATTTTTACATAGGATTCATGAAGCTAGCAGGATGGCCTTGAGCCAGATTTGCATCCCTATCTAGGATACATTAAGTGGTGGGTGACCTGAACCAGGTTCAGGTCCCTACATAGCCTCCACTGAGCTTGCAGGGTGACCTTGAACCAAGCTTGCATCCTACATAAGACACATTAAGCTTGCAGAGTGACTCCGTGCTATTTACTGTTTGTCAGTCTAGCTTAGGCCCTTACCGCACTGTGGCCCAATAGTGCTTTGTCCCAGCAGAATCCTGGCAGTGCCATAGCCAGGATGGGATCAGGACCTGAACTTTCCTCACCACATCTGGTTGGCTGCCAGTGGGGGGTAGCATTATGACACTATTCTTCCTTCCGCAGTATAGCATGAATGGTGGGCCCCTTTTCCCACATTTTCCTGTGCTGTACTGTGGAAAGAAGCACTACTGAGCACTCTTGCCCTTACCACATGTCTTCACCTGATGAGATCGTCATGGGAAAGGGGGCCATTACTGGATTTTTTCCAATAACGGTATGGGCATGTTTACAATGGATGGGGACGTGACAGCAACTGGTCAGCAACGGCATTGTGTGACAGGCACACGTCCCGGGCTGGGAGCAATGCGTTGCCATGACAGGATGGCGACATTGTGCAGTAAGGGCCTTAGCTGACAGAAACGATGAAATGATGAACCTGGGACCGGGGAGAACCAAATAGGTCAATATCAGCTCCTTGGAGAGAACACAGAACTAAAAATTCTAATTCTAATTGTTCTGATCCAACACTGGTTTGCTAAATGGCCTGAAAGATCTTTTGAATATGCTATTGAATAATAATATTACCTTGATGATAACCTTGACTACAGCAAGATTACTTCTTGCCAAAAACTGCACATCTCAAAAAATTCTGACTATAAAGAATACATGACTAGAGTGGGCTATGACCACAAGTAAAGTCACTGCTATGATATGAGCCCCTCCAGGAAACTGAAGAGCAATAAAAGCATTTCTAAATAGCCAAGATTTGTTTGCCAACATAAGAAGTTTGGTAGTGGAAAACATCAGAGAGGCAATTTGCAGTAGTTTAATACTTCCATACCAGTTTGATTGTAATGTTTCATATTTTTCAAATGCTGTTGAAAGACAAAACAAATTGTGTCTTCGTTTTACTGTGATATTTCTTTTCTTTTGTATTATCCTCTTTTTCCCCAATTAACTAATTACGAATAAAATAAAATACATCAGAGAATCCGTAGGATGGGGAGCCTTCTAGGAACAACCTTTTCAACAACCCGCCATCTCTTCCTCTCCACTTCTCACTTTGCTGTTCTTCCCCTGCCCCATAGAATGTATCGCAAAACTCAGTCATTCACACATCACAGCACTGAGTAGCAATACAAACTTTTACTGAAATCAGCCAACAGGAAAACTTTTATCTAAATGGGCTGGGAGAAAAATAAGGGCATGCAAATCCCAATGGAAGGACAGCAAATCTTACATTGCATTGACTACAGGTGTAAAATTTCCTGGCATCTTGAAACCTTGGAAAATAACTTTCTTTCTTTCTTAAAAAAAAAAAAAAAAAAAGATTTTTTTCTAAGGAAATTTGAAAAAATGCACCCTTTACACACTGAAAGTCATTTTGTTACTTTAGGAAAATTAAATGCATGAAGTATAACTTGGATTAGATAAAAGTCAGATCTGCTATATTAAACATATAGTTTAATATATAGTTTATTCAGAAAATAATTACAAATGGAATTTACTTTTTAATATCTAATTGTTATAAATGAAGCTAAAAGGCCCTGAACTGTAAGGAGAACAGAAAGAAATCTCTTTGCATTTGCCAGTTTAAGAAGATGGGGGGAAAATACCAATGAACAAAGAAGATTGCATGAGCAATAGTAAAAAAAAAGAAAATTATTTTGTCTCCTCTGGTCCTCCAAGCAGACATAAAGCACTCATTCCCACAGAAAGAACTGAGAAAAGGAACCAAGACTAGGAATTGCAATGATGTGAAATAGTCTGATATAGAAGTCTACTTGCTATTTAGTTTTTTTTAGAAATAATTCAGAGGGAGTAACTATATGAACATCTTGTCTCAATTATTTTATTCATCATTCTAAAAGAAAATATTCCATAATTCAATGTTTTTATTTTTTCAAAAAAAAAAAAGGGGAGGCTACAGAAAAAAAGGAAAACACTCTCCTCCCCACATATTTTCACCAGGTCCTAACACAGACAACCTCCACAGCACATCAGCCTGAAGCACGCGCAGACAAGTGCAGAAAGTTTAGAGAAGCCCCACCACCTGCAAACATTCTCAGTGTGCTACTGAGCTTGCAAGCTAGAGTTATCACTTCTCTGTACCACCATCCAAAAACCTTCTTTCAGCAGGTATCTCCCCTTGCTTCAAATACAGCCCCCCAAAAAGAGGAAATCCTGCACCCCAGCACGATTATCTCCTGTCCTTCATGCACTCAAAGGCTAAGCCCTTCTCCAATGTTATCCCTTTGCATGCAGAGACAGCCCTAAGAGCAGAGGCACCTTCAAGATGGCAAAGAATTCCCACACCACCCCAGCTGCAGAGTCAGATGCTCTCCACATGAAGAAACCTGATAGCCACACCACAAGAGCCACCACTAAAGATGCTTCTCATCCCGTGCTCTCAAATGCACTGTGGCTCCAGCATCATTAGTCTCAAGCAGCAGAACTGGGAGAAATCTTACTTCCTTATCAGATATTTCAATGGAAAAGTAGCATGGAACCTGAGGCTTTTTATTGCAATGGGTACCACATACAAGTGGTTCAATTAAATGAATTTTTCAGCAGAAAACAACAGCTGTTGAGAAACCTGACCCTTCAGGGGAATCAGTGACTGCCTCCCACACACCATCTTCCCAGCTTCTATCAGCCTGCTCTGATTCCTTGTGATCAGACAGTCTCTTACCCACCCACACAGTTATTCCCCCCAGCGTGCTGGCCTTGCAGGCTGCCTCTCTCCTGAGCAGTCCTGGGGGTACAACTTGCACCTGGACCTCTGCAGGCTCCAGCCTGCATCATGCCAAGGGGTCAAGGTCCATTCATGCAGAATGAGCTGAGTCCAAGTCACTCCCACACCTCTGTCCATATGGCCCGGGTATGGCGTGAGGGGGCGGTGGGAGGGTGCAGCACGAACTCTCCTACCTGTTTATTGGTGTATTTCTGAGGGTTGGTGCGGTAGCTGTAGTCCGAATACTGCTCAGAGCCTGTAGAATTGCTGTCTCCAGTGCCCACAAATGTGTTGGTGGCTGGCAGGTCCTGTACTACCTGATGTTTCTTGGAGGCAGATGGTGACTGGGGCTGGAGCTGGATAGAAGGTAGGGGAGAGTTGGAGCGGTAGTGGCGGCCCAGGTCAGGGCTCCCAGGTGGATAGTTAAGGGGCAGGTGGATGCGGGGGCTGTCACTGACTGAATCACTCATAAGGTTGAATTTAAGGGATTTCTGCAAGCCAGTCTCTTCTTCATCCTCAGCTGGTTTGGGTGGCTTGGGGGATTTGCTCTTTTTCACCTTACTCTTGGCCTTGTTCCCCTTATTACCTTGCTTGGGAGCATACAGGTCCTTGGTTTCCTTCTTACCAGCCTGGTAGCCACTCTTAGCTTCTTTCTGACGGCAGTAGCGCACTAGCACTACAAGCACAATAACCAGGGTGACAGCTACTATGCCTGCAATGACACCAAAAAGAATGTTGCTGCGTTGCTTGCTGCGCTCATATTCAGGGTCACCAGCAATGTCAATGTCAATGGGTGTGTCCAAACTGTGCCCCACCAAGGTCTCCAAAAGTGTGCGGTTAGCCAGTGTCTCGTTGACATAGAAATGGACTAAAGCTGTGCCATGACGAGATGGCTTGCCCTTGTCATTTACACGAACAACCAGACGGTGAAGACCATGGTGCTTGCGAAGGATCTCCTTTTCCAGTGTAATGTTTCCACTCTGAGGTGAAATCTTGAATAACTCAAAAGGATTTCCACCGGTGATGCTGTACTGCAGCTCAGCATTGATCCCAGAGTCAATGTCTTCAGCTCCGACACTCATGACCTGCTGGCCAGGACTAGTGTGGGGAAGAATATGCTTGTAGGAGGCATTGGATGGAGAGATGATGACTGGAGCATTGTCATTCTCATCTAGCACATTGATCGTTACCCCCACATAAGCAGATCTTGGTGGATCACCCCCATCCACAGCTTTAAGTCGGAAGGTATATGTACTTTGCCGCTCACGATCAAAAGAGATGCTGGAAAGGATGGTGCCAGTACCATTCTGGATGACAAAGTCACCATTGTCCTGCTCCACTGAGAGCTGAATGAAGGCATTCTCCCCTTTGTCTGCATCAATTACTGTCACCATGCCCACTGGACTCAAGGGTGGCATGTTTTCCATAACAGAGAAATTGTAGCCACTGAGCATGAATTTTGGGTCATTGTCATTGCGGTCCATGACATTGATGGCAACTGATGCAGTTCCTTTGCGGCTAGGGCTACCCTTGTCAGCGGCAACCACCAGGAATTCATAGCGCTCTCGTTGCTCTCGGTCCAACACAGTTTTCACTCTGATTTCACCAGACTCTGGATCAATGGAGAAGATACCTTTCGATGAAGGCTCTGCCACTAAGGAGTACACCAGCTTAGCATTGGACCCACTGTCTGCATCAGTAGCACTCACTTCCACCACCAAGTCATCTGGAGAATTATTTTCAGGAAAGGCTACTTCTGTTGCACTCTGACTGAAGATTGGATCATTGTCATTTACATCAACTACCTGCACTTTGAGAGAGTTGGTGCTGGACAAAGGTGGATTTCCAGAATCTACCGCCACAATCTCAATGACGTATTCTTTCACTGCCTCATAATCTAGTGGTGTTGTGGTCTGCAGAAAGTACTTCTTTTTGCTATCACTGCCAGTGTCACTGGCTTGTCGCAACTGAAAAGGTACATCACCAGCCACCACACAAGTCACAACAGCATTCTCTCCCTCATCCCGATCAGACACTTGTACCAGAGCAACAGGTGTCTCAACTGGCACATCTTCTGAGATATTGGCCATGCCATCCTGGTGAGTGACCAATCCAATTCCACGGATTTCAATGGATGGGGCATTGTCATTCATATCCCTGATACTGATAACCACTTGGGCACGTGCAGTTTTGGGATTGGCCCCCTTATCCTTGGCCATCACTGAGAACTTGAGCACATTGATGTCTTCCCGATCAACAGGACCCTGTACAGTGATGAGTCCAGTGGCTCTGTCTAGACGCAGCAGCCGGCGAACCACATCTGAAGCCTGATGGAAAGAATAGTCAATCTCAGCGTTGGCACCCTGGTCGGAATCATTGGCCTTTACCTGCAATGAAAACAGAAGGTGAACAGGTGAGTATGTTTTGCCTGAGGAAAACTGATATTGGCAACTTTAAGGACATGCAACAGGCTATTTCTTGCATTATAACATGGCAGACACTTCAGCTGTCCCAGAACTGTAATATTCTATAGTGAACCAATTCCAAAGTACCAGTTCAGTGCTGATTCTCGTACTGAAAATGCAAATCATAATTGCATGGGTCATTTCAATCAAACCCCAAAGTATTATCCCTTTTTCTTCCCATGGCGCACTGTTGCATCTTTGCTATCTAAGACAGCAATGAGAAGAAGATAGATCAAAACCTGCTGGTAGACCTCTACTAATTTGCAGTAGATTGAAAAGGCTTTGGGTTGTCAATTACCTATCTATGAGAACAATAATTGTAAATGAGAATGAATTTAACTTCTAGTTTAAAGAAAGTGAGAAAAACATCAGCAGTGGGATTTTGTATGAAGAGATTATAAACTCAGTTATAGTAGTGAATGCAAACGCCTGGGCTAAATATGTGCCCAGAAGCCTCTTTTTCTTTAAATTTAAGCACATGAGTCAGTATTTTGCATCCAATTCAAACTGGTGCACCTCATAAACCTAATTAAAAAGCAGAGGAGTTCTGACAAGTTTGCCTGATCCTGATGCAAAAGCCATTTAAAAATTCTTACACATGATGCTAGGCTTGGACTGGGGAGATCCAAATTCAAATTTCCTCTTCTCCCAAGGAAATAAAATCTCTGCTAAATCAGAAGAAAGCTCTCTGTACTCTGCCATCTTGTTTCTACCAGCGGCCAGGCAGATGCCTTTGGGAAACTCTGCACACATCCTTCTGAAGATGCCAGTTAACCAATAGCCAATAAGACTATTTTCCATTAACTTAGGGCTTTATTACATGACAGTAGGATAATAGCATCTTTGGCTGGGACTTATCACATTACCTACTCCTTCTTCTGTAGTTCTCCTGGTAGGAGACCATTTGGAAAGCAAAGGTGATCACTAATGGATTAATGGCCTCCTTTGTAAAAGAAACTCTTTCCAGTCACGCACTGGGAGAACAACAGAAGACGAACTATGTTGCATGACAAGTCCCAGCCAAAGAGGTTATTATCCTGCTGTAAGTGCAGCACCCCTATTAAAGATAACTGAAGCAATGGCCATTCATAGCCTGTGAAATCTTTTTACATACTTCAGTTTGTCCTGACTCCTCTGAAGAATTAATTTCATTGGGTGACCATGAGTTAAAGCAGACAAAAGCGTTATAGGAGAAAAATCAAAAGCATCTTTGTATTTTATCAGCTTCATACAAAATTGTATAAATCTTTATCATGTTCCCCCTCCCCATGTCATTTCACCAAAATGAAAAGCACTTTAAGTTTTTCTCATTAGGGAAGACGCTCCAGTCTTAAACCTTTGGTTGTCCTGTTATGCTGTTCTGAAGACTACCTCATAGAGAAACAGGTGGATACAAATAAATATAAAAACATAAGAAGAGCTGTGTGAGATCAAACTAAAGGCTTATCAGGTCCAATGCTATGAACACAATGGCCAGTCAGGTACCCCTAGGACGCTGATTTTAGGAACATTATTTTAATTAGATGATGAGCAACTTAGTTCTTGAGCTCTTTAAGAATTCCCAGGTGCTCATAGTATTACGTTTAAGATTGAAAGAAGATAAGAAGGCTGAACAGTTTAAAGAGACTAAATCTGATTTAGAAATTTTGGTGTGTTCAGATGATGACTATTTGGTTGTTAAGATGTGTAAGTTTTTGTTGAAATTTGATATGGAAGATGAACAAGTAATAAAATATATGACTAACTGCACATATGAGTAACTGCATAAATTTTTTTACATACAATATACATATGAATCAATGGGAAAGGTGATGGATAAAGGATATAAAAATGTACTACGTTATGATCTCAAAGAAAATTATTACAAGATGATGTATCATTGGCACCATACACTGGAGAGACTAGCAAAGATGTATAAAGTGACGAAAGCCAAATTTTGGACTTGTCCGGATTACATTTGCACTTTGGGTCGTACGTGGTGGTCTGTGATAAAGCTAAACAGTTTTGGATGAAAAGACAAAAACTGATGAAAAAGATTTTAAAATCTCAGTTTTCTAAAAAGTCTATATCTGCTAGGAATCTGGGGAAAAGATGCAAACTGGATAAGGAGCAACATAAAATGGAACAATGTATGTTGTTAGCAGCAAGATTAGTGTATGCAAAGTAGTGCAATAAATAGGAGTTACCAACAGCGGACGAATAGCTAAGGAGACATGGGAATTGTTGAAATGGATAAGCTTACGCACAGGCCAAAAGGCAGAACATAAAATGAATTTTTGTCTGAATGGAAGTGGTTGATTGATTTCTTTGAAAAGAATGAAATTGATCTGAGGACAGTAAGTTTTGATAATTAAAATTAATATTATTAAATGAGAAGTGCAAAATTAGATTTAGAAGATGTATTCTGTTTGCTGTTTTAAAATGTTCTTATATGATTATTATTTTTAAATGAATGATCATTAGTATAAAGCAATCCAGAATAAGTTAACAAGTAATTATGAACTTGAGAAATTAATTAATTAAAATAATAAATGATACACAATAATTAGGTGTAAATGTCTAAGTATTATGAACTATGAACTGTTTACAACAAGGGTAGGAACCAATTTTAGTTATGTTTTGCTAGTATTTGTTTTAGGTATGTGTAGATGTCTGTTAATGTTTGTATGGTTTTTTCTGTTGTTTTATATGTTTGAATTGTGATTTTTTTTATTTAATAATTTTTTTAAAAATAAAAAGAAGTCTCACGTTGATGCCACCTGATTTGTCAACAGGGTCTCAGACCTCCTCTCTGAATTGCTACTGTTTGACTAAGCTTCTCATTCTCTCATCCTAGAAACATCAGTTGATGCCTGGGTATTTTCCCTTTTATTTTTAGCAGTAAAGACAGATGAAAAGATTCATTTGGTTCCCCTGCAACCTCTCTTATCCTACTTCAGAACCTGTTTAATTTCAGTATGTTATCTAGTGATCCAACTACCTTTCTGGCTTGCTTCCTGCTCTTGATGTAATGTATTCCTCTAACCCCTTGTTTGCATCCCTAATTTTCTGGTTGTATTTCCACTGTGTTAGTTTATGTTCTTGTAAGTTCACTTCATTCGGGCAAGACTTCCAGTTTCTGAATGAAGCCTTTTATGAATCTTTAATAGGTTCCTACACACTGCTCATTAGTCACACTAATGACCTTTTGAACTATGTACTTTCCTTTCTCACCAGTGGTATGCATCTTAGCTGAGCCTCCATTAATGTGGTTTTGTGTAGTTTCCATCATGGAGAAATTCTGACTGTTCCTTTTGATTTCTTTTTCACCACCTCCCTCACATTAGATTTTCTACCTCTTTTGAAGTTCAATAGAGCTGTGTTGGAGTTCCCTGGCATTTTTCTATTCATATATAAATTACATTCATTAGTATTATGGTCAGAAATGTTGGCCATAATTTCTAAAACTCACCATTTAAATTCTCTTAGTCCAAGCTAACACACACAGTCCTAATCTACCACCACCAAAGATCATCTCATACAATGTATTAGTTGCATGCACAACTATCTCCCAGAAAACATGCATGTCCAAAAGCCAGCCAGGCTCCTAAGTTCTTCCGACTCTTGGCCCAAAGCCCAGATGATGGCTGAGGCTGGGAGGAAGCATTTCTCTTTCCATGATTTTCTGGTGCAACTGGTTTGACTGGTTGAGCTAAGACTGCACCTCTCCCACTCTGGTATGCCAGGAATTTGCCAGGAAAACTAGTCTGAAAACCCAGCTGAGCAGGTTCTTGAGACCCAGCAATTGGAAGGAAGTGGGACTATGCTGAAAGCCACCTGCAGAGATATGGAGTGGGTTTCTGATGTTACAACATTCATAAACCATGGAATACAGTTCTTTAGGCTGAGTGATACCAGAGTGAGAAAATGACATGAATTTGATTAACACTCACCCTCCCTGCTTGTGAAATGCAGTGGGGGAAACATTGAAGAGCAATGGGGGAAACTACTGCTCATATCTCAGTGTCTGCTTTATATCAGCAGTAAAGTGGCTCTGAGCATGATGACGAGAGGCATTTTCTTGCTCCACCCTTTCAGGCAGAGAAGGCACAAATGCAGCAGCTGAAGTCCGAAGAGAGAGTAAATGTGTGACTTATGTTGGGAGTGCATTGGGTGAATCAGCAATGCTTGGGCATGATGCCCCTCCAGTGGTTTGCCCCAAGGCTACATCTTTGAAGGATCAGTTATATAAATCCATAAGCCAGCCCTGTCAGCAATCTGATCTGCTACAGTCAAAAGGAGAGGACTAAAATATTATGTTTAATAAGGATCAGGATCATTAAAAGAAATGCCTGGCCTACTGGTGATATTTCTGAGTTGTAGGGAATCCAAACCAAATGTAAACATAGTTAAAAGCAGAATCCAGGGCATCAGACTTACTTATATGAGACTTCTGTCTGACTTTCTACTGAAAATTCACCCACTTTGTATTCAGAATTCCAGTCAGGAAATGGAGGAAGTGTGTGGGCAGATGTGTATGAACGGAGAAGGTAAATGTGTTTGGACTGTGTGTGTTGATGGAGATAAGAAAGAATGTGGGTGGTGATGCTCTTTACCACTCTCCCCCTACAAGAATCTTAACAAAAAAAAGAAAAGAATGGGTGATGGTCTAAAGTAGGGGTGTGGAAAGTAAAGCCAGCAATCTACATGTGGCATCATCTCAAACTTTCAAATGGGTAAAATGGCTGAAACTAAGAAGAAAACAAAACTAGAATTTCTGATTACTTCTTGGTCACCCATCTTTCAGCCCTGGCACAGTTGCCTATGCCTAATCAAGTGAGGGAGAAAAGGAGGTGGGGCAGAGAGAGAGAGAGTGTGTAGTGTTCTGGTTTAAAATAATAATACAATATACAGGAAAATACAATATACAGGAAAAAGGAAATGAAGAGGGATTAAGTTGCAAGATCACTGCTTTGAGACTGTGGTGAAAAACAAAAACAAATGGCAATTGGTCTCATCCACACTGATGGAAGGCACCCTTGTTGGCTAACCTTTCCCTCTGATGTAGTCAGGTGGGAATTAAGTATCATCTTAGTCTTGATCCTCAACTTGGAACTAAGCACGGGGATTGGGGTGGGGGGAAGCAAACAGAAGGAAGGCTGCTAGCCAAACTGTCCACTGGACTCTCATCACCCCAGTATCTGATCTGTACAAAGAAAGAATCTTCATATTTCTTTTTAAAAGGGTTGTCCATCATTTGCCTCTCAAAGCAGCCTTTTCTCTGCTCATTTGTTCCACTTGTCTATCATTTTACTAGACAGGATCGATGGATGACTTAGCACACAATCCTAACTGATGAAGATGGACAAGTTGAAGCTGTGCTGCATTTCAATCAATCTCATTCTAAAAGAGTAGGAAATTACTAGAGACCGCTTTTTCCCAAGCCTAACTGCCTGTTTGCATTCTGACTGTGCCTCTTAGCTGGAAGAGGTTTCGATCTGGTGTAACTTAGTTTCTTCCTCATTTTGCCCCTTTTTTTGGCTCATCACTGCCAGATACTGCACAGCAGAGAAGTCCTGCTGGCAGATGCCTGCCAGCAGATCTTGAAATCAACCTGCATAAGGAAAAGGAAGAGAGATTCCCCGTAAATTTTAGGAAGAACTTCCTGACAGTGGAATATGCTGCCTTGGAGTGTGGTGGAGTCTCCTCCTTTGGAGGTTTTTAAGGAGAGGCTGGATGGCTATCTGTTGGGAGTGCTTTGATGTATGTTCCTGCATTGTGGGGGTTGGACTGGATGGCCCCGGGGGTCTCTTCCAACCGTATGATTCTATGATTATGTGGTTCTGTTGGCAGAAAGACCTTGCATCAAATCTTAACTCCTTACAATTAGTGCATTTTGAATAAGGAATTCACTGCCACTTGGTAAATATCAATTTCAGAGTTTACTTTTATACCAGCCACACTGAAGATGGAGATAAATTTATTTCCCTCATCTCCCCAAAAACATCAAACAATAGTAAAGAATGACATCATGCCCCATTAAGTAGGCGTGGGCTGCTGTGTTGTCAACCTCAATTGTACCGCCTCACAAGAGTGAGAACTTAATATTTTAACTGACAGCAAAATTGGCCAGTAATCAATTGTGTACACACATCCTGGTTATTAAAATAAGCCACTGTAGATCAACAGATATCTTCAGTCTCTACCCCTATCCACACTCCATGGATATTTATGGGTATAAAGGCTAACAGAATCCTTTGGCTAGAATAAGGCAGAGATGTCAGAACAGACGGCTCTCCATATGTTGGTGGACTGCAATTCCCAACAACTTAAGCAGCACAAGAAATGGTAATGGATTATTAGAGTTATACTCCTATCATTTGTAGAGCCAGACATTTCCCATCAATGGGACAAGGTATTGCACGGCACAGAAAGAAGATCCTAACATAACAATTAGTGGTTCATGCAGGAAGCAGCACAGAATGTGAACTCTAGAGGAGGATTTACCAGGGCAAATGCGATGATAAGAATTTCTGTAAGAATTCTTGAAGTGAACGGCCATTTTCCTGAGCACTGTAATAAGTCATTGTAATGGCCATTTGGTAAAACTCAGGTTGTATCCCAGAATCAAAGCTAAATCAGGAGAATTCCTAACCCAAATCGTATCAGTATCTTTCAACCTCAGGTAATATCTAAGTATTCTTGTTCTCACTCAATGTTACAGAAAAAGATTGCAAATGGCCATCTCCTTGATGTTCAAGATTTCCACAGGAAGGGTTCTGAGGAGTGATAAACTGACAATCAGATCTCCTACTCTGATTGTGAAATGGTACAGTTCCAGAAAGGCTGAAACCTCATTTTTTCTAATGGTTTAAGACAATCTGATTTCACCAACTAAACGTTTAAGATGGTGATACTGAAACTAACAAGTTTCACTACCCTGTCAACTGTAGTTTTCCTCAGTGTCTCCCCACCTCTTGCCAAATGCAATCAGTTTTGTTTGTGGGAAGCAGAAAACCTCTGGAATTTGTGGCCAACTCAAACTTACAATGAAAAAGAGCATACTCTTTTTTCATTTTAATTTTCTAAGTGGGAAAGACATTCAGTTGGGAATCATATAGTTCCTCAATGTTATGAGGAATAGTGAAAAGTAACTGGTTACAAATATATAGTTGGTTGAAATGAATAACTAAGGAATGATTGAAGTTGCAACATAATGGTAACTTAACACATTTTTTGTATAACTTAAATTTTCAGCCACTTTACTAATTATGGCAGTGTGGCTTTACTGAATGAAGGTGGTGGACAGAAATATTCTTAAGGCATGGGAAAATTAAATGCTATTTTTAAAAATTGTAACTCAAAGTGGTAACTAATTTGTGAGGGATGTGTGTGTCTTGGAATCTACTACTTTTAAGTAAATGAACAAGCTCTGAGTGACTTACTGAAGGAAGGGCTCACCTGCAGCACGGAGTGACCAATCGGACTGTTCTCTGAGAGTTCAGCCTCATACAGAGGCTTCTCAAATTTGGGTGCATTGTCGTTCATGTCCAGGATGGTGATGCGAAGCAGGGCACTGCTTGCTCGTGGTGGGCTGCCCCCATCTTGTACTTTGATGGTTAAGTCATAAGACTCTGACTGCTCTCGGTCCAGATTTCCCATGACAATCAGCTGTGGCTGTTTCTCATCTTGGTCCTCTGCAACCTGCAAGCCAAAAAGTTTCTGAGCGTCTGAACCAGGCATGAGCTCATATGAAGCAACACCATTTGCACCAGCATCACGGTCCATGGCCAACGGAATGGGGAAGAGCGCACCAATGTTGGTGTTTTCAGGAATGGCTAGTGTGATGACAGGAGAGGCAAAGTTGGGTGTATTGTCATTGATGTCCAGCACCTCAATCTGCCCTTCCAGCAGGCGTGGGCTATTGTTCAACAGGTCTGTGATAGAAACCTCAAACTCCAGAAAACAAGGGTCACCTGGAAATAGCTGCTGGCACTCTCGCAGGCTCTCCCGGTCTATGGAGGTCTCTGTGGTGTAGATGTCGCCTGTCTTGCCATCCACACGCAGGTAGGGAGCACCCACCTCCAGCTTATACAAGTGCCCCACATCTGGGAAGCCGTAGTCTGCTGCCAGGCTTCCAATGAGTGTATTGGGTGGCTGCTCCTCCTGCACTTTGTAGACCACACGTGTCCCAGAGCTCAAGCAGGGAAGCTGGAGGAAGAGCCACAAGCCCAGGCAGGAAACCAGCTGCTGCATTCTGAACTGTGGCAGAGCTAGGGGAAAAACGAGAGAGCAGGGCATTAGGAAAAACGTGCCTTATTTCCCTAACCAAATTGTCTTCTCCTAATCTTCACATGAGGCAGCATGTCAGCTGCTGAGGGCTATATACATAATTTCTCTGTGAAGCGGGCAAACCTTTGTATGTTCCTACCTGCCTGCTGGGACCAAGTGAAGTATTCCCAGCCTTGGAGGTGCCTCAGTAAATCACCCTCCCCTGATACCAGACCAGCCACACCTGTCTGTCACAGGAGGAAGCCGCACCCACCATTACTCCACACTTTAGTCACCGCAGGAAGAGGTGTAATCCCTGGTAGAAATGCAGAGAGAGAAAGAGGGAGGAGTGTGTTTGCAATGGCCCCAGTGTACTTTGCCTGGGTAGGTAGCCCCACCCCAGGGAAGGGGAGAGGCATGGAATCATAGAACCATGACAATGCCAGATACAAACATATGGTGTAACCTTTGCTTCACAAAAGCGTTCATGAATACCAATACCCAGACTAACAAAGGTTTTAAACTTACGCACATGCTAGTACACACATCTTATATTACAGACTAAGTAGATTGTTCAGTGGAGTTACAGCACTATAGCTAGTGCCAACACAGTCTAATATTCCAAGTAGCCTTTAGTTTTCTATTCTTTTCAAGATAGCTGTCTTCTCTCAGCCAGCACTTAGGTTTCACAAACAGTGGAACCAAGCCTTTGTCATTTTAAAGGGATGGGAGGATGGCCAGACACAATGCCAGCTACTTATAGCAAACTATGGCCCTTCACAATTACATGTATTATCATTAATGCAGCCCCTCTGGAAAATCCCTGGATTATCTTCCATAGGAAATGATTATAAACGAATTCACAACCCACTTTCCCAGGGTTTTTCACTTGGGATGCTGGTGCTGGTGGAGAGCTGCAAGCAACAGCTGGTTGAGACCTGTTTTAAGGTGGACTGTGCCTACCTTGATTATCTTCACAACTGAGTAAATGTGCTCATCGCCAAATCCCTAGGCCATTCCTAGAACTACCAACCCACCCTTTTTCCTATGAGGAACAATCTGTATTTTTCTCCTGGTAGCTGTTGACAAGAACAGCTCTCCCATGATATAAAATGAAACCATATCAAATGGAAGAAAAATTGGTCAGTGGTTTAATCCTTTACTTCCTTTTCAAATAGGGGCAGGGTAGATTTGGATTTTCTACATGGCACAGAAAACCTCTAAGGCATTTTTGTACAAAAAGGCTCCCCCCCACCAGTTCCTCAGCTACTGCTTTTCAAAAAGAGCTCCACACAGCAGGTTGTTTTACAAAAAAGACCAGCTTTTTGGCTTCCAGAGATGGGAGAGAATCAGGAGAATGATGGGAATATCACTAGATGTAGCCTGCTATCCCTGCTATAAAAGGTCAATATACATACCTAGTATTTGTACAGCACTTTTGAGCAGTGGCTCCTAATCCTAGATTCCTCAGATGTTGTTGGATTTCAGCTGCCAGAAGCCCCAGCAAGCATGACTAATGGTAAGGGGGTGTACAAGTTGTAGTTCCACAAGATTTAGGGACCCAAGATTGGAAACTACTGCTTTAGAGCATTAAATGTGCTTAGCACACATTATCTGCTGCTAGAAGAGGAAGCCTGGGATTTGCTGTGGCTCTTGAGCTTGCTTGAAACGGCCAGCACATGCAAGAACAATGTAGGCCCCTCTCATCAGCTCAGAGCTGATGGGCTGGAAACATAATTCACTTTCCTTGTGTGCTTCCTGGGTACACTGAGTACCCAGCAAGTATAAAAGCAAAACAAACTCACTCCACCTCTGAGACAGAAGAGAGCAAGCATTTGTTTGGGCACTGTATGGAGCCCAAAACTTTCTTTTCTGCTCCAGGACTTCACATGAAGGGGCGAAGAGGGGACTGTTCTTCTTCTGCTATTTTTGAAAGTACAGTGTGGAAGAGCTTGATTTTGGTTATATAAAACCATCTTATTACCAAAGCCAACTAAAAGTTCTGGACTCCTGCACACATAAGACATAGTGATACTTGTTGCCCCAGTTGGGAGATTTCTAGCTGCTTATGACTGGCATTTCCATAGCATATTTCATGAGCAGAGACCACTACTCAGAGTTGTTCCTATGGGTTTGCACCCAATGTCATATTTTTGGTTGCTGTGGATTGAAATTGTGGCTGCAGTTTCTTCCCAGTGCTTTAGTTGGTGCTCTTTCTACCTTGGCAGTTTCCCTCATGCAGGAACTGTAAAACAAGAGGCACTTGACAGAAAAAGCAGAAGCAAAACAGGCTGTCAGTTCTTGACTAACTCCTGCAGATATAACCTGAATTTAGTGATTTCCAGCAGATTAGCAAGAGCTTCCAACTTCTGCTTCCACAAGGTTTCAGGAGTACAGTTGGCCCTCCATATTCACGAGGGACCTTTGCAAAAGTGAAAAACCTGCAAACATCAACATGTGTGATGTGGGGAAGAGATCAAGGCATGGTGGGGAAAGCAGGCACCCAGGGTCCAAACCAGGTCAGGGAAAGGAGAAGGAATGGGGGTGGGTTGACATGATAGCCCTACACTTCCTTTCTCTTGCCCATCTCCTTCCTTGGGTGGTGCTGAGAAACTGGGCTGTGAGCTGTCCTTAGCTGGCCAGTCAGCAGCTAGTAGAGAACGTGGACCAGAGGTGAGTTTTTAAAGGGCTGTATGGCTTGGTAAGCCAGCAAGAGGGAAGGCTCCCCTGGAAAAGAAGTGCCTGAGGTGGCGGGGCAGGGGTTGAAGAAACTTACAAATAATCAAATCTGTGAAAGTGAAACTTGCAAATATGAAGGGCCAACTGTACTATTCAGCTTGAAAACAAGGTGGGCACTTTCTATGTGACTTGTTTTAAAGGTAATGTGCAACTTTTTGTGCCACTTCTGCAACACCAGAATTCAGTGACATGGCAACAAAAAGCAATGGGGAACAAAGCCCCCAAAATATGCAAGGGGGTTGTCACAGGTTTCCATCCCAGATTAACTGTAAGATTCACTGGCTCTAAAGGATGCAGCGTCTTTCGAGGGTGTCATAACCAGAAATATAATTACTTCTTGCAACTAATCACATGTCAGAAATATCGGTGGGAACAGTGGAAACTGAAAAGCTCAGCCATAACGGTTTGTACAAATGTAATTTCAATCAGTGTTTATTTGTGTTTACAACACCCTAACACCTTGTCCAATGCATCTAATGTGCATTTTGTTCTGGGAAAGGGTGTGTCGGTAGGAGGTTCATGGCTGTCAACAGCAAGAGCAGCATGCTACCAGGCAGAATGGATTGTTAAGGTTGCGGACTTTGCCCAAGTTGCCAAACTGATGTGGCTTTTAAAAGATAAGCCACCTGAAGACTTTCTGAAAGAGTGGAAACTGTTTATGGATTTTTTGAGCAATAAGAAACCCAATAATGTACTAGTATGGGCATATGGTTAATAACAGTTTTAGTAAGCTGAATTTAGTTAAGATCTGTAATGGCAGGATAGTATACTTTTTATTAATTGATCTTTCTTTTTCGTTAGTTTTCTTTGTGCCTTAGTTAGTTAGTAATCATCTAGGTTGTGTTTATGGTAATAGATTAGTGTTTAAGCAATGCGTTTTAGTAATATGTTATAGTTTAGTTTAGCTTAGTTTTAGCACACACTCTCTCTCTCTAATTCTTATAGTTCTTTTATTTTTCTCTTTTCCTTTTTTTTAATGTTGATCATCCTGTTGTGAATTAATTTGTCCATATTAAAATTAATAAATATGAATTTTGAAAATCCTCATTGACTTGCACAGCCTTTCCTGTAACTTACTGAAAGAGGCATTGCCTCTTCTGCTATTTACTACGCCTTGGAGACCTCAGCTAAGTACAATTTTCTTTCTTTCTTGCTCAAGAAAACCACCTCTGAATTGGCCATTCTATAGCCCTGTCAGGAAAGCTGGACTAGCCTTCAACAGGTTAAAATACTCATTGGATTCCCCTCCCTTCATTTGTTCTAAGTTCTTCTACCCAATTGTCTCCTAAAATCCTGCTGCTGTAATGTTTAAATTTAATCAAGTAGCCATTTTTTTTTAATTTCCCAGAGCCAAGTCACTGTACCTTGTATTTTAATTGCCTCCAGAGCCTGTCCAAAGTGTACCTTTGTAAGCCCAGTGGGAGAGCTAAAATTTCCCTTGAGTTTGGGCACCTAAGTTATTCTTGATCATGAAATCCAGTGTGGACAAACCCTTTGATCTGCAGCTACAAGTTCAGTCAACTTTCAGATTATTTCCCATTATCCTTCCAAGCACTCTCCTTCTAATGCCTAATCCCTTTTTCCAGGATTAAAGCATCACTCTAACTTGTATACATAGACAGATTCACTGCCTACTCTATTTTCCATAGAGTTTCACCCCCTTCCCCATGAATCACCTGTCACAGGTGTCCAGCTGGCCTCCATTGCTTTGGTATGCTTACTGGAGCTCTTCGTTCTATAATCTAGTTTCGAACTGTATGCCACACATTTTTGCAGGATTTAGAGGTCCTTAGTAGCCAGCCATACATTCTCTCTATCACCACCTATATTACTCAGTCTATATAATACAGTAGAATTGCAGACTAATATAGTATAGTTAGTCTCATAACATGTTAGCACATTTATTGCTCAAGGACTGATCAGTCTCAAGGTCACCTATGTGCACCGTTAGTTCCAGTGTACCTTCATCAATCAAGAAGGGTTCCCTGATACCTGTACAGAATATTTCTTCCTCTTTCTCTGAAATCCCACTAAATCTATCCATTTTGCTCCTTGGGTGGCCTACTCTTGCTACTGATACTCAAAAGATCTCCTGTTCTACATAACTTTCCAGCCCTGCTTCACCATTTCTCTGTCACCCTCCTCACTTCCTATTTGGTGAACCATATTTCCCTAGCACTGTCTTTTCTTTCTCTGTAACAATTATAAGGAACAGTCTGTAGTCACATGTTACGGGCTTCCCATAGTAATCAAGAATTCTATGGGTTAGTCTTGATCTTAATTGGCTTTGTCAAAGTACAAAGCAGGGTTCAAAAAAAGAAGAGGTACTAGGGATCATACCGCAAACATACATTGGCTAAGGAAGATCACCAAAGAATTTCAAATGAAAATCAGCCTCTGCTTTATAAATTACAGCAAAGCCATTGATTGTATAGATCATGAAAAACTATCGGTTCTTCTTTAAAAAAAAATAGAGGTGCCACAAAACTTGATTGTTTGGATGAACAAGATGATGAGAGGGCACTATCGGGCCTGAATATAGAGAAACAGAATGGTTTCCAATTGACAAGGGGATCAGGCAAGGCTGCGTTTTATCATTCTACATGTTCAACTCATGCACCAAATATCATGTATAAAGCTGGGTTACACTTGGAGAAAGGAGGCATGAAAATGGGAGGAAGGAACATCAATAAATTAAGATAAGCAGATGACAGCATACTACTAGCAGAAATACCAAAGACTCAGAAGGATTACTGAAAAAAGTCAAGGAAGAAAGTGCAAAGGCAGGTTCACAGCTGAACATTAAGAGAGAAAAAAATGACTGCCGATGATTTAGGTAGCTTTAAAGTTGACAATGAAGATACCGAAATAGTTAAAGATTTCGTACAGCTTGACTCATTCGTTAATCAAATGAAAGTCAAGTCAAGAAACTGAAGAAGATTAGGAACTGGAAAGGTAGCTATTTAGAAACCAAACAAGATTTTGAAGTATAAAAGAGATATCACTGATAAAGCATATCAGGATCATCAACGCCATTGTATTTCTGATTTCTATGAATGGTTGTGAAAGCTGGACAGTGAAGAAAGCTGATAGGAAGTAAATCAACTTATTTGAATGTGATGCTGAAGAAGAGTTCTGCAGATACTCTGGACTGCCAAAAAGACAAATAAATGGGTTTTAGAGCAAATTAAGCCTGAACTCTCCCTAGAAGGCTAGATGACAAACAGTCTGTAGTACTTTGGACATTATCAAGAAAAGATATGATTCACTGGAAAAGAGTCCTGGGTAAGAGTGCTTGGTAAGTTAGAAGTCAGTAGGAAGTCTGCATTACAGGTGGATAGACGCAATCAAAGTAGTCACAGCCCTGAGTTTGCAAGACTGGAGCAGGACAGTTGACAACAGGGAGATTTGGGAGTCTCTCATTAATAGGGTCATTATAAGTTGAAGTTAACTTGATGGCAGTTAACAACAACAGAGTGTAAATGACAGGGTAAGGCAGCATGTCTCTAGAAGCATTCTCTATATGCCCAGATTTATTGGGTACACGTGTACCCATATAATTTCTGAACAAGGATACCTATAACAATAGTTTACTCCTAGCCCTCTCCAATCTCTACTCCTTCTGCCCTTTCCCTTGCTTTGATAGAACAAGGTTCCAAACAACCTCTACTCTCATCGTATCCATTTGCTAAGCAATGATTGTCATACTTGTTATGTAAAGTTAAAATTTGCCAAGCTAAACTGTATGCACTTTCTAACAATTCCTATTACCTCCAGAACAGACATCTCTCATGCAGCTCCAGCACTTAGGACTAAACAGGTTACTGCGACAAAGATCTAAGAAGAATGTGGCAATGTGCACAGGATCTACCAAAGGACTGTTTGGAAAAACAGGTTTTGAGCATTTCAAAGAAAATAGGAAGGTTCAAATTCCCTCTACTTGCCCTCTGCCATCTTTCTCCCCAAGAGAGGAAAAAGCTTACTGTAAAGGCTAGCACAGGGTAGCAGGTGCTGAAAGTGGGTCTTTCACACCTGGCCTCCTCTGTCCTTCAACTATATGAAAAATGAAGCTGCTGTGAGTGTAGAGTTGCTATAAGCATCTTTTATAATCTTCAACTGCCACAGTCTCCAGTAGAAAGTGGTATTCCCAAGCATCTTCACTGACGAGAGCACTGGAGAAGCCCCGTGCTTTTCTCCCATTTTTCTAGGAACTCTCTGCCACCTGCTACCCCAGTTAGTGGCTCCCAATATGAGCTTCTCCTTGGAGGAGGAGGCAGGCAGGCAGTGGAAAGCACATGCTCTTGTCTGCTTTTGGCAAGCTGTGATTCTCTCAGTTCTGCTTGGAAGAATTTGACCAGCAATCACACTGTCACAACTGCCCTAGTGGGGACATTCTCATAGAGTGTGGGAAGATAAAATGCAAAAGGTGTGTGTCCCAACCTTGTATTACTTCATAGAGAAAGCTGTGGTGGCAAAATGAGAGATGGGATATAATTAATCCATCTGAATGCACGATCTTTACTAAGTGAAATCAACTCTTCATGAGTCACATATTTTCTGATGCAGTACTGAAGGGAAGTGTAAAATAATAAATTAGTTTAGGAAATACTTTCCTAGTTCAAGAAGTTTTCCAATCAAGATTTAATTATTTATTAAAAGCCAGTGGTGTTTTAAGTCTTTTACTCCAAGTCTCAAGTCTCTACCTTCAAGTCTCAAGTCAAGTCTCAAGTCCTTGCAAGATACTTTCAAGTCAAGTCTCGAGTCAAGTCTCAAATCCGGGAGCCAACTTTATACCTCAACCTGTATTCCAGAATTTCTGGATGGAGTCGAATAAAATCAGTTTTAACTATTTTAGTAGGGTCAGCCCTCTCCTTTCTGATTTTGCCATCTGCAGCTTTGGAAGAGGGAAGTAAGATCCACCTTACTTCCCATTTGCAAAGCTAGAGGCTTTAGTGGGGAATAGGATCTTTCTTATCCCCCATTACTGAAGCTTCAAGAGCTTTAGAAAGAAGGATCCTTCCTCCTCAAGCCCATTACCTAACACATTTTCTGTTTCCCTCTGAGATACGCACCCTGCACTCTGCGCATGAGTCTTGCCTTCTGCTCTTAGGAAGAGTTTTAGAAATCTCCTATATGTAGTGGGAATAGGCTGTTGAGCAGACCTCAACCCCATCTCAAGCCCATGGCCTAACCCATTTGCTGTTCCCTCTCAGAAATGTGTCCACACACTTTGGGCTTGAGGCAGATCGTCATGTGACCAGTAAGTTGTAAGGTTTCTGGATGAATGTGTTATGTTACTGAGCCAAGGGCAGCAAGTCAGTCACTAAAAATATGCAAGTCTCAAGTCGAGTTGAGTCAGTGTGTAATTTTTGCCGAGTAAAGTCCGAGTTGAGTCACTTAGGTGACTTAAGTCTGGTTTGAGTCCAAGTCAATCAACTCGAGTCTACATTATTGTTAATAGCAGATAGATACTACCAGGATCCGCTTACAGCACTTACTTGTTCACAAATGGAAACCTGAAGTAAGGTGATTCTAAATCATGAGTTGGAAGCATAGCCTGGAGGGCAAGAGAGTGTTAACAGACATCCTTTCCTGGATGTCTGTAGCATAATTCTTCTTAGTCTTATGAGAAAGCCTGAGGGAGAGGGTGGTGGAGATTTGTTTTTTGGGGGGGGTCTTAAATAGAGAATTCCAAGGTAAATCAGAAGATTTGAGAGTGGAAAGAGATGGGGAGACAACAAGGAAAGTGAGTGGATTGAAAGTGCCACAGGAGTAGATTAAAAGTGTCAGTAAATCTTCCCATACTCATCCATACTGTTGCCATATTATTCAAATTATTAGCATCAAGGGCCTGTTTTCACTGTAGCGCACCCAAAGAATTCTGTTCAAAAGAATAATCAACTTCTACCGCTTGTAGGAGCAGACATATGGTGTAAAATATAGAGCTACTATTCTGATCAAAAATTGGAGTCACTGTCTCACAGGAGATGTTCTAAATAATACAAGGGCCTTGGCCTCTCTTCCCTTCCAATGGCAGCCACTGGAGTGCCAGCAAAAGCAAACAGCAGGCACTACAAACTCTGGGAGCCACCAAGTGGCACAGAGCTCAGACAAATACCTCACTGTGGAGGAGTCTGAGAGACAGAGAATGAATTCTACTGGAGAAAGCATTTTTCTTTAACTCAACCATCCATGCCCTTCTATTTGGAGTGGGAACTGAGATTCAGATTAGGGCAGCCTGGCTGCTGAGCAGCCCAATAATGTAATGGCGACCACTGCATCTGCAGCTGGCCTGGAGCATATTTTGGTCTCTTCAGCCCCATCCAAACTAGGTACTTGTTGACAAATAGTTTGTGTGTTTACATGTTATCTTTATGTCTTTTTTTTTGGATGGGACCATTTAAGGTGGTGGCATCATAGCATTGCAATAGTGGTGGTCGCTGGAGCTGTTGTTGGAGCCTGAAGAGTCTGAGGCCATTTGAGACGCCTCCCTAAACTGCAAACCCCAGGATTCCATAGGAGGTTGAAAGTGAAATAATAGCACTATAACAGTCTAGTGAGGAAATGGCCTGAGTGATGGCTATGTTTACGGCCATTTCCGCATGAGTCTGTTATAGCGCGGTGATTCCACTTTCAAGCTCCTATGGAATCCTGGGGTTTGCAGTTTCAGGCAAACCCCAGGATTCCATAGGAGCTTGAAAGTAGAATCATCGTGCTATAACAGACTTGTGCGGAAATGGCCTACATCATTATACAGGTTTAAGAATGAGTGGGGCCAGTCTGTGTTCTTGATTTGAACAGCACTGGGACTCTTCTCTTCCCCTGCTTTCCCTAACACTAACAGTAGATGTATGGAAAAAAAAACTTAATAGTAAATACAAATATGCAATACTTACAGACCCTTCCAAACGTATAAAGGTATGATCTCCAACCACCTTCTGTTTCCTGCCCCCCTTCTGTCCTCCACCCTCTGTTGCTGAGCTTTTTCTCTGCAACTTTATATTTGTTTCTTGGCCCCACTTTTTTCTCCAGCCTGCTGGACTTAGGTATCTGAAATCCCTGACAATCTTAAAGCAGTGTAACATGGCACACTCTGAGAAGGATGCAAAAAATACTATCGTGAAGGTGGAGAACATCCTGCTTGTTTCCATTTTCAGAGAAAGTTATTAAGTTATTCCTGCATGCCAGGAAGCAGGACCCCTGGACTAAATGGGATTTCCTTCTAAGTAAACATTCTTAGGGTTGTACTGTAGAAGTGCTACTCTGCCAACTCATAAATCACTACATAAAGTTACATCATTTTAAGGCAAGACCCAAATATTTCTGCTTAAGAAAGGGTTTGACTGTCACCCGCATTTTGCTAGCACGGAGCTCGGAGAGGGTTGTTTGTTTTCTGGAAATAAAGTGGGGATTCACTGCGCCTTGTATGCTGCTTTTAATGCTCCTTTGGCCATCTTTCTCATGTTGATCCAACTTGCAAGGTCCATTGTGTGGCAGTAAAAAATTGATGAAAAAAAGTATAGTAATGTGATATAAGTACCTCTAGAAGTATCTGTGCATGGAGAAATGGCATTCAGTAAACTAACATATTATTTTTATTATTACCAACAGTATTTTTATAAGCAATTCCTTGACTTCAGATAAAGAAAAGATAAGCCATTTACTCAAGGGAAAAAAATCCTTATTTTTATTTATTAATCAAGAAGTTTCAATACATAAGCAATGCAAAGCTTAGAATATTCTGTCACATGTACTTTCATGTGAAGAAATTCCCTTCAGTTATTAAACTATCATCCAGAAACCCGTGTGAGGACATGCACTCTGTTACATGTAAATAACAGTTTGTGCATATAGATCTGCAATCTGCATCCAGTATGCATACACTGTATAACATGATGAATGTCACATATGAGTAACTATATGTGTATATAGGTCTAAAACATGTATACGTGAAGACAGACTGTACATGTCTGTCATCTAATACATTCTCCCATTCCTATAAACAGAGAAAGGATGAGAGAATCCCTTAAGCAATTGTCTTGAGGAAGAAAGGTGGAACAAAAAATTATTTTTAGAAGGATTTTAATGTGCAGCTACTTGGCACATTTGTTTTCATCTCCTACTTATAAGTTCTTGTTTACATTTACTTATTTAATTCCAGAATACCTACTAGAGTTCCCCAGTGTTTTGAGAGAAAGCTGGTAAAATCAGAATGTATTCATAGCAGGAGAGTACCATTTCTGGTACTCTAAATACACTACCATGATACTTATCCTGGGACAGGAATTTACCCATCACCGTTTTGCCAAGGTCTAGGGGTTAGAAGTAAAGAGCTGGGAACAGTTGACTAAACTGAGTTCTGTGAACAGGCCTTTGAGATTAACTCAGTGGTTTGTCAGCTTGTTTGTTTTAATTAAGTTGCCCAGTCCATTCAAGCCAAAGAGATCTTCCTGTCATATAAACCAAACATGCCCAATGCAGTTCTCCTGTCAAAGTTGACAGTGGGTGGAGGGATAGCAGGAACTGTCAGATGAGACAAATATAAGGTAATTCTGAGAGCAGATGGGGACACTCTGCCTGACAGATAGATCATTTCTGAGGAGAGGAGAGGAAGAGAAACCAAATGATGCTAGCTAGCATCATGTAGAACCAAATGCAGAAGTAAACCTTTCTGAATACAGAGCAGCATATCTATCAATTTCTGCATATCTACCTAATGAAAATGTCGTTTGTGTCTCTGCACTGATGTAGATGTGTGAACCCCTGTGTTTTTTTACACAGGGATCAAATGTTTTTAATACTGTAATGATAAACTTCTTTTTCAAAAATGAGAGAAATTAAGTGAAAAAAAATCTTGTTTAAGCACAAAGTTAAAGTCTCCTGAGTCTTTTTCAAGCTCCACTAAGCTGACACCTCTTAACAAATGTTTTTATTATCATTATGTTGTATAATGTCACAAACTATCCTTGAGAACAACTGATCCCCCATAAATCCACACATTCTCCTTAGTCTTTCTAGTCCAAGTACAGATGGGGGCAACAGAGTGCCCATGATCAGCAAAGATACATCATATTGACCTGGTCCTTCATTTGCTTAGGATGGATCTCAACCTTACGGCATTGGTAGAAGCTGCCCCCCAACAACAACACACACTCAGGATGAGTTGTACCATATTAGTTTTTTGTTATATCCAATAACTGGTAGGATGGGCTAAACAATATAACATGGAGAGAAGATCTTCTCAGATGAAGTAGAGGTGAGTGGTACTCCAGATAATTGCCTAAGGCTTGGTACATGTAGCTGTGCTTCTAGTACCAATGGATTGATTGAATGACAAAGCAAATAATCTATTTCATAGATTTTTAGGAGACATTACAGAGGACTTTAATACAGAAGTTGCATAATGTACTGATTTTGAGCATGAACAGGTTGCTTAATTATTATTAATTATTTCATTGAAATTGTAAGTCAGTGGCTGTTCCCTAATAAAGGGCATCACATGTTAGATTGTAGTCCACGTGCCTTTTTGTATTGCAAGGACACAAGCTGGACGCAGTCTGAAGCAAAAAAGATCCTTCTACTTTTCAGCTGCAGGACCTTATCATTCAAATAGTTTTATTCCCACCAAGTATGCCAAGTTCAAGAGCAAGTGTCTTAAAGCATGCCTGCTGATGGAAATCTCAACCTCAACAGAATAAATCTGTTATTCATTATGTTGACAGCCAGAATCAAAATAAGAAACCTGCACTCTAGTGTCATGTCAATCTTAGTGCAATGATACATGAAAACCTCCTCTTTGTTGAAGCACTGTTGAAAGGTTCTAAGAGAGGACTCTCTCTTAGGCCATTTCCACACTAGACTATTATAGTGTTTATTCCACTTTTACCTCCATGAATGGGTTTGCAGTTTTGGAAGGTCTCCAAGGCTCCTCCCTAAACTGCAAACTCCAGGATTCCTAGGCTGTGAAAGTGGAATAATAGCACTGCAACATCTAGCAGAAATGGCCTTTTGAACCCATCCAGTGACTACTGGTATAACCAACAAAAAAGCATTAGTCAAATCATAGCAAGCCTCCTGTACCAATCTAGTAAGGCTCAGATACTTCAAGAAATAAACATGATCAGGACAGCATGGGACATGTTCTACTGGTCATAGGCACTTCACCTCTCCCATTTGCATTTAGAACCAAAAAGAAACATAGGATCGAGTATGAGTCCATGGATGGCAGTTATTAAAAAAAAAAGCACAACTTGTTTAACACTGCACAGCATCATTCAGAATGATGGAGCTTTCCTGTTAAGGCATCAGTTCTCAGCTTCTTGGCTTTATGTGTCCAACATGGAATAGGCTTCACTTTGGTCCTAACCTGCATACTTTCCCCAAATTATTGAATGATCAGTTTTAAATGCTATAAAGTACTGGATAAGATCCAACACTTGCCACTTGTGAGATGCAGGATCTGGACAAGATGAGCAGCAAGTCTAATCTAGCATAACAGCTTTTTTACATTAAAGGGATTATTTTACTACAATATGCTGTTTTGATGGATGCTTACTCTTAATGATGGGAAATGTGACCCAATATTTATACCATAACATAGGTTGAAAGTTGCTATCACCAGTTAAAATCTGTTCTCCATTAACCAAAAAATTAATCAGCTAAAACAGCAACAAATGGATATCCCTAACACTAGTTCTGTTCCATATGCAGTCCAGTGTGTTTGCTCAAAAATAACTCATATTATGTTCATTAGGATTTAAACTCAAGAAACTGTGCAAGTTGTGTCCTAACTGGCTAAATAAATTATTTTTATATTTTTGATTAGTTAATCAGAAAGTGCTCCAAGTACACAGGATAGTTTTTCCCCCAGAAATACAACTACATACATCTCTCTTTTTCCCAAAACTGCACCATCACTACCGCCACCACGTGAAATAATTGCCAAAAGAAATCAGACAACTGATATATCTTTGTTTTCCAGAGAACAAGGCTAGGAGCCTCCTTGATTCCAGTCACTGACATCCTCTTAACAGCCTGGCTGCCTTCTGAGCCCTCCTCCATGGCCTCAGGACAAAGACATTCCTTTCTCTAAGGATCTTTAAGCACCATCCTGTTTACATTTGAACAGACCACTACCAGCTCATGGTCTGCCTCATAGCCTTCCAAGTGCAACCATCCCAGCCCACTTCTTGCAAACAACAGCTTTTGTAGCCTTGTAAAATCATGACACCAAATCTCCTTCCCATTCTGTTTACCTGCCCCATCTGTCTTGCCTCTCTCCCACTTACCATGATTCTTGCTGTTTTAAATTATTCCAGTATCACATATACAGTACAACATCAGCTTGTACAATTTTACTCACATGTTACAGATGGTAAGCAAGCTGGTGCCATAAAACCCTTCCATTTTGTTTCAAGATAAAATCAACAGAGCCCATCTTTCATAAGGTAGGGTAGGACAGCTACAGCAAAATGGGAGGCATGTATGAATTACTGGGCACAATCTATAAGGAATCTAATTTGAATGGATCTTGCACAGGAGAATGTCCTTGTGAGTTTTCTAGTGATTGTAGGGAGAGAACAGGATATAATTTTGGTTTTCCAATTCAGACAACAAAAGAAGACACCTCTGCTACCAAACCTCTTCATCCTTTCCCTTTCTCCTAACAGACATAGCTTCTTTTAGAAATCATGAGTGTTTACACAGAGTTGGTATCCTTGATTATCCTAGAATTAGCCAAGATACTAGTCACATCCAATTAAAGTCAGCACTTCAATGCAAACCATTGATCTGTGAGCCACTGCTCATGTCCTACATCTGTAAACAGAGTGGAAAAAGCCATATGAACAGCAGGGTACATTCAGCAGCTGAACTGATTTCATCTACTTTCTATCCCTCATTAATATTACATTCATGAGTAACACACTCAAAGCTGTCATTTGTTAAAATGCCTCAAAGCTTCATTGGGGCATTCGAGTAGAGGCTTCTCCTTCTTCTGCCTGTCTAGCACTTCTCCTTCCATATACCTCAAGCTGTGCCTGTAGCAACTGTATTCAGACTTTTCAATATACCTTCTGGCCCCTTTTGCCTGGCAACTGTCAGACCTGTTCCCTTTTCCCTGTCAGGATTCACTAGCTCCCAGCTAATTTTTCATGAACCAGCCATTTCTTGCTTTATCCCCCTCTTGTCTGCACACACAGCTTCTGTGGTACTCAGAACAACCCTTCTGAAGAAGCATCAGCCACACACATGAATTTACACCACAGCCAAGGAGCTTCTGGCAAGCTGATAGCAACATTAATACTTCTCTTTGCCCATTCCCAAATTTCCAAATCCTTACCTTTGGGCATACAACACTCTTCTTACCAGCTTCTCACTTTTTCTGAAGTGATAAGATCCCGAGATGTGATTCTATATCGCCGGGATTATTCACTCTGGCCATCCCCTGCATGGCTGGTAGGCTTTAAATAAGGCCCCTGAATAACTGGGAACAGTTTAAGGAATTTCTTCACTCAAAAACTAATAATATAAGTGTACCTGGATTTAATTTTTAGCTTTTGTCACTTAGCTATGATACTGTGTCATTTGCTTTAACTACATGGAGGACCTAACGATACATTGTTGTGTGTTTATGATACAAATATATAGCTAAAAGGAACACAGTTTTTTGTATACAATGGATATGTATAAACTTTTCTGACATTTACATTTTGGGGAAATAGGGGAAGAAACCGTTTCTTACTTTTGCAATTCTAGTTTTCCTCACAGTTGATGAGGATATTGAGAAAAGGGAATGGAGCACCTTAGCAAGCTTTTACAAGGTTATGATTAATTTCAACTATCATTACTAGTACTTCTGCTTCTATTTCTTCCCTTTTTAACTGTGGAAAGGACAATTCTTGATAGTTACTAATTAAGGCTGAAACTTCATCATGTGAGAAAGTCTAGATCCTTTTTTTTCTTTCCCTAATTATGGTATGTATGTTTAGATATTGTCATTGTTTTTGTTAGTTTACCTTTGGTAATTTGAATGTAGATGATTTGTTTTGTATGCTGTTTTGTATTCTTTTGAGATTTTGTTGTTCTTTTTTATATATTGTTTGAGTGTTTTTTTCTTTTTATATATACAGTAGAGTCTCTGTTATCCGACCTTCGTTCATCCGACATTCCGGATTATCCGACGTCGCAGCTGCCTGGCGGCATGGCTGTAGGCATTTCCATGCCCCCCAGACACGCCCAGACACGCCCTCAAAATGGCAGCCGCCACAGGCCTCCGGATTATCCAACATTTTCGGGTATCCGACGATCAGCCCACCCGTTTATGTTGGATAACCGAGACTCTACTGTATATACTTGAATTTGGTAAAAATAATAAAAATAAATAGGCTTCTTCCCTGTGCCATTCCCCTGACATGGCTGCAAGCCACACAATACAGTCCATTGGTAGGTTTTAAATAAAGCCCTTGAATAACCCAGAAGCATAATCTTGAAACTTTTGGGCATGCAGTTCTTGTGCCTTTTAAACTAGAGTATTATATCTGATTTAAGACAGGTTTCTGCTCAGGTCTACTAGAATATAAAGAACAACAATTTCAAAACGTCTTTTAGTTACTATGATACTAAAGAAAATCACTTAATTTTAAGACTACAACTCTTGTCATATTGATATTTTTGGAAGCAAATCCCACTGAATAAAATGGAGTTTACAGCCCAATCCTATACATGTATACTCAGAAGTATCCAGAACTTTTGAGAAGCAATGGCTGGTAGGCACCAGGTAAACTGTTTTTTAAAAAAAATTTTGGCAATCAATTAGTATACATGCTTACCTGATTAACACATCTCTTCAGGAAAAAAATAATGTAAAATTAGAATGCAGAACAGGAACAGAGAAAAATTCATTAATTGTCCAAACCCTGAAACATGCGAGTTATGACTTTCTATTAAAAATACAGCAATAAAACGCAGGGGTGAACTGGGTTGCAGTGGAACTGACCTTCCTTTCATGGAGCCCAGCCTAGACTTGAAAAAGATGAAATCTATGCAAGGTCTAGCTGGAGACCTTTATTGCGAGGGATATTTGATTTCAAACTAACATCCTGGTGAGTAGCTGTTATGGCCTATGGTAAGCTACAGAGGACATTCTGACAGGCAACGAAAGAATAGTGAACTGCTGGAGGTGTGGCAAGGGTGGAAAAGATAACTAGGCAATGGAAGAGATTTAAGAGTCAATAAAAATGGACAGAATCTCTCAAATAAAGGCATGTTCCAACATAGGCTAATATTTAGCAATATCTGTCAACAAAAACTGCTCTGTAATTAATATTTTTTTCACAAGTAGGCTAGGCGAATGGCAAGAATCCTAAGAAATCCAGAGCTCCTCTTGCAAACATTTGACAAAAAGAAAGAAACCAGAAAAGATCTTTCTGATCTCCAACTAATTAGTTATTCCCCAAACCCACTTATATGATTGTGTTGAACAGTTGCTTTTCAACAATGAAGTAAAAAAAACACCCTGCTTCTGTTAGCCAAGAGTCTATCAACTACTAAAAATGCAAAAATAAGTCAGTCATACTTAAATCTCAAGGAAAACATGTAACCATTGAATTATACAGTTACTAATCATTCCATATGACTTGCTACGGGCACACTGTGAAGCCAAAGGAAGGAGACCGAGGTTAACAACAGATTCTAGTCACCCACTGATCATTTAAATGAGGTTGGCCCAAGACTACTTCCCAGTGGAATGCAGCCCATGTGGATCAGTAGGATGAAGTTGTCATTTTGCATTTTCTACTCCAAGCAGCGCCATATATTGGGCAACCTAGTATCTGACAAATGAATTGATAACAGGATTAGTAATAGCAAGGCCAAGCTCCATACATTTTGAACTACAACTCCAACAATAACGGACCGATGGTTGTGCTGGCTGCAGCTGATAGGAATTGTACATCTGGAGGGCATCAGGTTCTCTCTCCCTTGGCAGCCTATATGCCATGCCTGGCTTCTGCAATACATATGCTCTTGAGACCTGCATACAGCACAGAAACACACATCCCTCACGCATGTCCCTGTACTATATGTATACACAAGTTAACATTTCCAAGCCACTGCATCATTTCAGCAGATGGAATTACGTTTGACACAAACCTCAGTGGTGAGGGTCTCTTGCCTCACTACAGTACACTTCCTATTCCCATTATGTGATCTTACAGAGGGTATACGCAGGAGAAGAGAATATTTTGCAGTTATTTAAAGTGTTGTCGCCTGACAACTACACTTCACAGTCTGGATACTCTTTCTGTAAAACATGTACACCAGTATCATTCTCAAGAGCTGCAGACATGGAACTATGTGCCTACTCCTTCATCCTGTTGATTTGTAACAAACCTGACCTTTCTCCCAAGGCCTGCCCCCCGCCCCCAATTCCTTTAAGGCTAGTGCCTGCCTTTTAAAAATACTGAGGTTACCAGCTGTTACGTATCAGCTCCATTCATTTTTGAAGAATCTTTATTCTCTCCTTCCCTCCTATTATATTAAACTTAACAAGACCATTCTCCAACTAATGTAAATCTAAAAACACTGACAAAAAAAGAAAAAAGAGAAAGAGTTTAAGACCTATTGGTTCAAATTCTTCTTTATTATCATTCTGCCTATAGAGAGGGGCACAGGTTACACATACATATCATGTAATTCTGGATGCAGGTATGACAGTGGCACTGCTTTAAAGGCATCATAGAAGACAATACAAATTTCTCTGCAAGACACATTCTGGATCTCCTTGGGATCATCAGCAGCTAGCAGTGGCATTCATGGACTAGCTCTCCTGCCAAAGTAATCAAATGGATTCCCTTAGAACATGCTAGAAGATAAATGCCGTACATACAATTAAAAAAAGTTGTGCATTGTCCCCAGGAAATATTCCAGACTAAAACCAAACTAAACCTAGCCATCAATGCAAACACTCAGAAATACAGAAATATTAAGAAACTGAAATGCGAACTGGAAAAATAATCTGGCTTTATTGTGCACAACCAATCCCTTACAAGAACAGCTACCTAGATTATAGATGAGGAGGATGGAGAATTGTTGGAATGAGTCTTTAAAAAAATTGGTTAGTGAACACAGAAGAAGCTGATTTTACTAGCTTTCTTATTTCTAAAGAGTAGTAGAAGGCTAGAAACTTAAACCACTACAAACTGGCATGGGAAATGCAAACATCACCCATACTTATCACCGCTGAACACACAGAACCAGTGGTACAAGAGACTCAGCACAGCCCCGCCCCATCCCTACCCAGTTGATTCTTCCCATTACATTATCTCAACCCTATAAGGAGGAAGGGTTAAGAGGAAATTGCAACAAGTTGTCTGATGGCAATAAATAAATGGGAACATCCCTTTTGCCTGAGCAATGAAAGCAACACGTTTCCTCTCACAGTTCACACCTTATGTGTCTTTCATTCATAGGTATGTTCTCACACATGCATCATGCCTTCCTCCTCCACAAGTAGATTCATCCTCCATAACCTGTGACAGTTCTGTCGGGTGCACCTCTCTTCCCTCCTACGCCTATCTCTTCCCCCTGGCCCCACGCACACAGTCCTGCACCGCATGTATGTTCCACAGCAAACACAAGTTCTTGCCAAATGTGCTTATCCAGTATGTGCGACCAGATCTCTGAACCTAACTGCGCACTTTATATATACGCCGTTAACATCAGACCTGCGCAGCCATTACATCCACACAACCCATCTCGCATGAAAAGCTCTCCTTCTGTCCTCTTTCATGCATACTCAAGTCATTTCTGCAGTAGACTTTTGTAGCGCTGTTATTCCACTTTCAACATCCTAGGGAATCCTGGGGTTTGCAGTTTCGGGAGGGGCGTGGAATAACAGCGCTATAAAAATCTAGTGCGGAAATGGTCTCAGACCGCCCCTACTTAATCCAGCTAATGCATCTTTCCGAAGGCCACAATAACACTGCCATCTCCTCCTGGATTCCACCAATGCTTTTCCAAGGGATCGTCGCGAACCACCCCAGCACGCATACATCCTCCTACACGGGCAATCGCCCGTCCCTATGCACCTCATCGGCGGCCAATCCCAGGACAACGATGCTTGGAAACCCGACTGGGGGGATCGGGCAAAAGAGGGAATGAAGGCACTTCCCACCTTAGCCGCGCCGTTGGACCAGCCAGGGGAAGAGACGGCGCTCTCGCGCTTGCAGTTTGCCAACGCCGCGGCGGGCGCCGCAGCAGCCCCAGCTCCGAGCACAAACAAGCCGGGCGTCGCCCCCCCCGCTCTTTAAACGGCACGCTGAAAACACCCGCATCCCCCCCCCCAAAGCGTTTGCAGTTATATGATGTCCCCAAGCCCATGCCTCGCTAGCCGAGGAAGAGGGATTCGCGCAGGGCATCCGGTCGACTCTTCCAGGCGGGAGGGCGGGGGGGAGACGAAGTGATGCGCGGATCCGCTTCCCGCCCCGGCACCCAACAAGTGGCAGGGGGAAATGTCCTGACATGATTCCTACGCGGTAACAGCCTGGCATTACGTGCCATTAGCGCTCACATCATGGATGAGGATAACGATACGAGAGAGGAACGGGGTCTGGAAAGCTAGCCTTGGCCAGCTCCTGCCCCCTCACTCCGTCCCACCCCCGCTCTGGTTTTCCTGAGCGCAGATTCAGCCTTTCGGATTTTGGGGGGGGGGAGAGATCGAGGTGCCCCCCAGCCTTCCTCCCAACCCCCCTCCCCCGGGGCACTCCCAGCTCCTTTCAGCCCACGCAGCGAAAACCTGACCAGCGTCGCAGAAGCATGGGTCTTTTTTCCGCCACGCAATTCCGCACATCGGGGGAAAGGCAGAGGATGCAGCCGCTGCGTCCTGCTGCTCGGGGTGTGTGTGTGTGGGGGAGGCAGCTGCTAGGAGCGGCTGGAAGGGACCCCAACAGGCTGGCATCTCAATCGCATCTCCAGCCGGAGCCAAAAACTTGGTGCCCCCCCCGCCCGCTTCGAAGCCATCATCCATCATCTTCGGGGAGCTGCGGCAGCTGTTCCCCCAAGCCCGAGGCTTCCTTGCACTCGGTCTCCAATCGCGCCCGGGCTCCCTGCCTCCTCTCCGCCCCCCTCCCCCGCATCCGCCGGGCGCCGCTTCCTCCTCTCCCACCCGGGGAACGACGGCGACAACGGACCCCGGCATTCCGGCACACACACTCGGCGGCACGGAGGCGCCCTCCTCCTCCTGCTGCTGCTGGATCCCAGCGGCCATCCTCCCCTCGCCGCCGCCTCCCCCCTCGCGTCCGCCCGGCTCCTCTTCGCATGCAGCCGCAGAGAGACCGAGGGCGCGCGCGATCCGCCTTACTTAGCGCCCGCCAGCACGGGGGAGTCCGGGGCTGCCTCCGATCTCGCCGCTCCTCGCCGGGCATCGTCTTCCGCCGCCCGCCCCGCCGGCGTCCCTCCCCGGAGATCAGGGTCGGCTTCGCCCGGCTCGGCTCCCGCCGCCTCCGAGGCTGTGGCGGGGTACGCTTCTCCCCCCCGCCGCCCCGCGGAATCCAGAGACCCGAGGGACCGCCCGGGCGCTCGCCCGCCCGCGGAGCCGCGCCGGGGAAGCGCGGCAGGGGGCGGCCACAGCAGGCTGGCAGCTCGGCGGCCGGCTGGCGGGCTGGATCCGGCGGCTGCGTGTCCGAGCCGGAGCTGGTCTCTCGGCGTGTGTGAGCAGGAGAAGGATGTGCAGGAGAAGCGCAGCCCGGGGACGGCACCCCGCCCGCCGCCTCCCCCCTCCCTCCCCCCTCCCCCCTCCTCCTACCCCCGCTCCGCTGCCCGGCTGCCTCCCCGATGCAGCCAGAGGAGAGGAGAGGAGGGGAGAGGAGAGGAGGAGCTCCGGCTCCTTATCAGATCTCGCGCCCAACCGAGGTGGCAGAAGCGGCGGCGGCGGCGCGGGCAGCCCGGCCGCCTCCACCGCGGGGCCGCCGGCTCCTTACGCCAGGCGGGCTGGGCGAGCCGGGGCTGCTCTCCGATGGCGCGCCCTCGCCCCCGCCGCTGGCCCCTGCCGGTGCGCCGAGGACCGGCTCCGAGCCCTCCGCCGGAGGCAGCGCACCGCCGCGGCGAAGCGAGCCCTCCCGAAACGCGACGCGGGGGAAGAGCGGCTTCCACGGAGGGGGGTGGGGGTGGTGAACCGGCTCTGCCCGCCTCTCCTCTCCTCTCCTCTCCTCTCCTCTCCTCTCCTCTCCTCCCTGCCCGCCGAGTCCAGCGCGGCCGCGGTCCCTCGTCGCCATGCCGCGCCTCTCCGTGCTTTCCCCCTCCCCACTTCGCGGCCGTTGACTTGCCTGGCGACCCCGCAGCCCCGCGTTTGCCAGCTCTGAGCGAGCGAACGAGCAGCAGCAGCGGCAACCACCGCGGGGGCGGAGGAGAGAAAGGCAGCCCCGCCGCGCGCCGCTCGCCTCCGTGGCCGCGGAGAAGTTGCTTCACCGTCCGCGGCTCCGGCTGCCCGAGCCACGAGGGCGCGCGCTTGTCCCCGCCGGCATGGAGAGAGCTCGGCGCGGCGGCGGCGGCAGGAGGAGGAGGAGGAGGAGGAGGCGAAGGAGGAGCCCCGCTCCGCTCCGCACGCCCCGCCGCGGCTGGCACCCGAGGCGTCCGGCACACTGCCGCTAGGGGCACGCGCGGCCTGCTCCCGAAACCCCTCCGACGCTTGATGGAGGGGGGCTGGTGAACGCGAGAGAGCAATAGCACGAAGCCTGCCCCCCTCCCTCCTTCCTTCCCGGAGCCTCTCTGATCCCAGGGACCTCCCTCGCGCCTCTCTCCTTCCCGAAGCCCGGTCGCCATGTGACTCGGGCTGCTGACCTTGGCAAACCCTGCCCCGGGGCTAAGGCAGGGGAGGCTGGCTTCCCTTCCCCCTCCGTGCTCGCCGGGCTTGGTTGCAGTGAGTCACCTGCGCACACACACGCACGCATACACCTGCCGAGGTCCGGGGATAGGGGGGATAGGGTGGGTTGGGCACCTGCACTCGCCCTGCCCTCCGCCTTTGCGACCACGCCAGCAGGTCCTCCCCCCGCCCCCACAGTAAAAAAAGGAAAGCCCGAGCCGTTTGCATGAACTGGGAGCCAATCACTCGGCCAATCCCCAGCGACTGGAGAAGCTTCTTCACTGGACTGTAATAGCGCGACGATTCCACTTTCAACATCCAACTGCAAACCCCAGGATTCCATAGGATGTTGAAAGTGGAATCATCGCGCTATAGCAGTCCAGTGCAGAAATGCCAAACAGCTCCTTGCCAGTGTCCCGGATTGCCAGGCTGGGCCCGGAGGCTTTTGTCCGCCAGAGGCCGGGCGGGCGTGAACTGCCGCCGTGCTCGGCTGATCCCCGGGCGATGCGTTGCGTTCCCCGCGCTCCTGGCAGGCCGGGCCGGTTCCGCTTGCCCTGCCGCGGGGCGAGAGTTCCGGCCGGGCAGGGCTGCTACCTGTTTGTGTGCCCTCCGGAGAAAGAAGGATGAGGAGGAAGGACCGGGATCCCAAACTGCGCTGCTGGCTCTGTGGCTCCCCGCCAGCGCTAGACCAGGTGGAGATTTTAACGCAGGGAAAAGACGGGTGGCTTCTCCTTTCCTAAACCTTATTATTTGATTTTTTCCTTTTAATTGCTTTCCTGCCGAGTTCTCCAGACCTGTTGCCCAGGACAGCCCCTCTGTCTTCCCTTTTTCATGCCGCCTCCATTCTCCTTCCGTAACTCACTGCACCATCTAGAGGCTATTTTGTCGCTCAATGAAGTGGCTGCCTTTATGTCGATCTGATTCCTTGTCTTGTGTGTGTGTGTGTGTGTGTGAGGGAAGGCGGGGGAGGGGTTCTTGTAAGGAATGTGTGTTTTTTTAACCAAAAGACCCCCCCTGTCCCCGCTGCTGCTCCTTTTTTTTGCTTCTACACATCCCTCCCCCAGGCTAATCCTCCACCGCTTTCCTCCTTTAGGAGCAGAAAGGCAACTGCTCTGCTTTGGAGCTATGTGTATTCTTCCTTTTTGTTTACTTTCATACAAAATTAAATACCCAGGATGCTGGGTGGCTTGGGGGAATCAGCCCCCCTGGAATCAGTGTCTGCAACTTACAGAAAGGTTCCCTCTCTGTGTGTATGTGACTTCAAGTTGCCGGTTAACTTATGGCAACCTCATGAATTTCTTAGGGTTTTCTTCGGCATTGAATACTCAGAGGTGGTTTTGTTAGATCCTTCCTCTGAAGTATAGCCTACAGCACCTGGTATTTGTTGCTGGTTTCCCATTCAAGTACTAACCAGTACTAACCCTGCTTAGCTTCCAAGATCAGATGGGATCTGCTGTCTTTAGGGTATTAGGCATGGAAAAAATGGCCCAACTTGTTCAGAGGGGCTTGCTTTTCCCTTCCTCTGAGGCTGAGAAAGTGACTCACCCAAGATCACCCAGTGGTTTTCCATGGCTTGGTGGGGATGCAATACCCCTGGTCTCCCAAAGTCTTAGCCCAACACTCAGACCACTAAACCACAGAGGATAACCCACTCCTAACACAAAGCTTTTGTAACACATGTATTTAATACATTTCTAGCTTTCAGTTTGACCTCCTCCCAGAAACAAAACTTGTCTAATCTCTCCTAAGGAGGAGCCCTGATTGTAGGACACATCTTTGCATGTTCCCATTGCAGTTTAACAAATATGACTAACACACGGTGACAAATACCTATTATTGGCCAAACCAGTCTTGACACTCCCAGTCTCTTTACAGGTAGAATGGAACTTCTTGTTTGCATAAACCACCTAAGCAACTGGTATATGACCATACCTGCCTGACAGACTGAGGAAGTCTTAGTTCGGTAGTACAGTTAGCAATACTAACAAAGAAGCATGTGACCAGTACTTTACAGCTTCCTGTACTCTTGATGTTTCTTTGAAAAACATGTTGGGAAAAGCATCAAGGACACTAATGGACAAAGATCTGTCTCTGCTCAGTTCTTTGTTTTTGTTGAAGGCTTCTGGCTTCCCTTTATCTTGATTACAATCTCTGGATTGGCTGCATTTCAAGTGACAAGCTACCTCATTAATGAACTACCATAGACTTTCAAAAATCTGTGTTAGGATAATACCTTTGTTAGGCCATATCAACTTCCCAATGAATTATGTGGGCTTTCAAATACTAGAGACATAACCACCAGGAAAAACCGAGATAGGTTGTGTTGGATTGCGAATAGAATCAGATTGTGGTGTTCAGATGAAACAGACATTCTAGTTAAGGCCTGTCAGATACAGGGAAGGCATCAGGAACCAAGGAATACTCTCCAAATAGTAACTGGGAAGGGTTACTTCCTCACCTGGCATCACTTACTGTCTTATCAGATAAACTCCAGAAAGCATGAAAACAATATTCTGTGACCTTTGGATTGGCTTAGAAAAGGCATTGCGCTAATAAAGATTCTGATTCTTTTCTTTTGGACATCCTGACTGCTTTTCTGTTTTGTATGCTGTTTTTGGCGTAACTGCTGTCTGGTGGATCTGTCTGTCTCCCACTCTGCAGCCCTTGGGTGGGATGGTGCACCTAAGGTGCCGGCTTCCCCTTGTCATGTGGTAGAATGGCTTAGAGAAGTACAGTTGACAGAAAAGTATTGCTGGTTTCCCTTAGCTTTTCCTGTCATATTACATCCAAGAAAGGAAAGCCAAACGACATGAAAGAAAGGTGGGTGACGCAGATCCTGAGACCAAGAGTGACTCTTGTAATTAGTTTCCCTCACTCAAACAGCTGTCAGTTTTGAGGCTACTGGGGATCTTGGATGGTACATAACACTCCAGGCCAGCCATTCTGTGGTACATCCCACAGAAACAGCTGCTCTGGGGTGCCAGTGGGCATCGTCAGAAGAAGAAAGTCTGCAAGAAGACAGCATCCAGATAAATCTTTCGAAGAGCAAGGAGAAAGGAAACCAAGAAGAGCAAATGAACCTTACATGAGAATAAATAATCTCTCACCCCCTAAGAATGTTATAAACCTGGCGGCTGTCTGCTGCAAGCAGTTCAAAGGCTCCTCTGTTCTCTCATCAGCTCTGGGCTCCACAGGAGAGGGGAGGGGGGAGGGAGGGAGGAGGGAGAGAGAGAGAGAGAGAGAGGATTTGGGCAGCTAATGCTAATAACACAGATGTTCTGACAATTCTCCCCTTCCTACAATTAAAAACAAAAGACACTGAAAAACAAACATGAGGAAATGAGCAACATGAAAGACTCTTAAGCATTTTCTCTTCCCTTGTGCAGCATTGCTACTGTAAACAAACAGAGGAACTGAGATGGGGAAGAATGTGGTCACAGCACCCCCATAGATTCAGGGCTTAATCTGGATTTCTCAAGCTGGCTCCTAATAATATCTTGGGCACAACTGGAAGGATTCTGCTCATGTCTGACCCATCTGGTTGTTGTTAGGAATTTATCATACCCACAGCACTAGACAGAATGAAAAGAAGCACTAATTTGGGAGTTCCAGAATGAACTGGCATGCATGTTGGGAAACAGACAAGGAAGGCATTGCAACCATTTTGAGATGATCATCTCAAAAGGCACATTGTTTTAAGCCCACTTCAGGGCTATGCCAGGAAGGCTTTTTGTTGATTGGTAAGCTCAGACTGCTTTAAAACAGAAAGGCTTGTATTGACATTTAAGGGTGTTCACATATTAATTTTGGGGTGTGGCTGCAAAAGGCATCATCTTGAATCCTGTTATCATTGGATGGCTATGACAAGATCTTGAGTTTTAGGTTAAAGGGTACGTATTTGGGGCTACCATCACTCACACACTGTGCTAGAATAATAAAGATTCTTGCCTAGGTGTTGTTTTTGTAGCACTGGGTTTTTGATGGAGGCCATGATAAGTGTTCTTCTTGGAAAGGTCGCTCTTCCCTCTCTGCTTCTCTTGCCTGCAGGATGCAAGCTGCCAAATTATCCAGAGGTTGTTTTTATTACTGTTTTAACTCTTTTTTTAACCTTGTTTTTCTCTCTACTGCACTTTCACTGACTCATTAATTTTGGTATTTTTCTCACGGTATATAACCCCCTGTCATGGCTGCCATGGCAACAGAAGGGAATGCATTTAGCGCTAAAATATCCTCTCAAAAATAACAAAAATAAGAAAACACAGGCAGCTCATGTTAGCCACTGAAAATGCTGGTGTGATGCAGACTCTGCCCTGATGGAAGGAAGAGGGTGAGGCTGTAAGCTAGAGGAAGCTTTCCATTATTAGCCCAGGGTCTTCAAACCTGGATGCCCTTCATACCCTTTCCAAGTCTTTTGTTTGATGAGTACCCAAACAATGGCTGCATGAAATAGCATTCAGTTGATGTTGCAACAACATTCCCATTTCCTCTTCAGGTGAATTGTCCAGCTCAGCTAGGGTTTTTTGTTTCTGTTTTTTTTTTTTTTGCAATGTTGAGTGCACTTTATCAAAATTTTAACCCAACCCAACCTAAGCTAACCTAACCTAACCTAACCTAATCTAAACTAACCAAAAGGAAGCATCAAATTATATAGTCCTCTGAATTTCTAATAACCACACAACAAAAAACATACATTACACTATATAATACTAAGAAGCATTAGAGACATTTAAAAATATACTTCGTAGCTTTCTTGACACAGACTCTATGTCATCTCTCTCTATTGAAAAACTCCTTTTTAATTATAAATATCTGTCTAATACTTCCACTGCTAATATTCCCAATATAGAAACTGCTGATTCTGACAGTCAACATATTATATTCTTTTTCTTGCAAAAAAAAAAAAAAGTATTAATGGATCCTGATCTTCCACAAAGACCTCCACTGTTTTTTTCTCATCAATATTGCTAATTTGTCCATTTCAGTTAAATCCAGTAACTTAATCAGTGAGTCTTCTTTTGATGGTATCTCCACATTCTTCCATTTCTGTTGTCATACATTGCAATATCTTGCCATATTTCTTCTCCATTTGTCTTCCACTAGTCCCAGCAGATACAATTATGGTTTCATTTGGATATCAAATTTCAATTTATTTTTCCTGTAACATAAAATGTATTTTATTCTAGAATGTTTTGACCTTATCACAAGTCCACCAAGTAGTAAAAAGTTCCTATCTATTGCTCACATTTCTGACACCTATTGGGTACATCTTTGTGCATTTTGGTCAATGTTTTGTCCAGCTTAGCTAGTGACTCCCGAGAAATGAATCTAGAAAGCCAGGAGAGAAATGCTACATTTGCTACTGGCAGTTACATTTTTGGGTTGTTTATGTTTTTTATATTTTTTTTTTCCCTCTGAGCCATGATGCCTCCAGAATACTGCCTGCAAATCTCATTCTTTTTTTAAAAAGTAGCCCTGCATTGGGTGTTCTCTCAGGCCCCTGAGATCAAGTGAAATCTGTTCCTTCCTAAATTGAAACAAGTATATTTCTATCTCATGGTTTTCAGGTATCCAACCTGCAAGTCCTCCGTCCCTGAGACAAGCCTCTCCATTGGCATTGGTATTGGCCTCTGCCCACCTGGTGGGGGCTTCAGCACATTCTGTGGAACTGGAAGTGGCATCATGTCATTTTCAGGTTGTTTTTCAGCAGAAAACAAGTTTTAATTTTTTCCCCATGATTTTGGGAAGTTGGGATGGGCAACCCAAATTGTTCAGGCTACTGAGAATGATGTGACACATCTTCTGGTTACTCAAAATGATGGCTGCGATGGTATGCTGTTGCCCTATGGAGGTCTGGAAAAGCCAAAAAATGGGATGCTGAGGCCCTCCAGAATCCAGACTGTGTCTACTCCTGCCTTTGTCCAAGATGCCTTTTGTTCAGAAGAGGGCTGCATAGGCAAGGATTTTATGGTAGCTAGGAGCAAGCGATCCTGATGGTAGTACCTTGGCTATCACTTGCATTATTGCAACTGGAGTCCATAATCAACATGTCATCTACCTTGGCTGAATTAAGATGAGTTGCTATCATGCAGCATGGCAAATATGGGTACTGCAGATAAATACCACTGACCTCCATGCTGACAGATCATCACTGTATTTAAGCAAGGGGAAAGGATGCCTTTGAAATGGATGGTCTCAAGGCCCAGCACTTAACATGACTCAGGCATGCAGCCTCATGGTGAATCCATAGGTAAAGCACCACCTTGTTCTAAGAATCTCCTCATTTGTCTCTTGGAAGCACAGCTTTTGCAATACTGAACTAACCACTCCAGCTCCAACAAACAAGGCAGAGACCTTCACAGGGCTCCTGTTTATCCTCTGCTGCTGTATCATTTGTTTTAGGCCATTTCTGCACTAGCCTGTTAGAGTGCTATTATTCCACTTGCAACATCCTATGGAATCCTGGGGTTTGCAGTTTAGAGAGGGCCTTTGAGGCCCCTCCTTAAACTGCAAACCCCAGGATTCCATAGGATGTTGCAAGTGGAATAATAGCACTATAACAGGCTAGTGTGGAAATGGCTTTAGTCTTGCCCCACAACACCCGGAGTCTAGATGTGTTTTTGACTGAATCTTCAGCTGCCTTTGAGTGCATTTTGATCATAATACCTAGTGCAAGCAGACATAGCTCCAGTGTCTGTTTGGAGACTGCTTGACTTTTGCTCCATTTGATCTATTCCTGCCTCTCCCGCTTTCCTTCACAGCTGCCTAATGTATTTCTCCAGGAACAGTTTCTTTTCCCTTGCCTGCACTGCTTTGCCACTTGCACGTCTAGATAGGCCTTACACTAAGACAGAGATCCGTCCCTTGTTCATGCCGTTAGGTCAGGAGCAGCCCAGGGTTTGAGATTTCAGGGCCAAAAGCTGATAACTGGAGATGGTCCCTGGTGATGTTACAAGGAATGGGCCCTGTTAATGTCATTAAGCTTGATGCAGTAAACAGAAACTACAGTTGTTCAAAGCATGTAATTCAAATTAAAAAAAAACACCAATGTCTGACAAGTTAGAAAATATTTCCCAGGTTGGAAGAAATATTTCCCAAGGTTTATATTGAACAACAGCAACAACAAAAACAAACAAAACAAAACCCAAAGACTTTTCCCAGCTCTGTTTTTATTTTTTACAGGCATTGCTCTTAACATCCTATGGGAGTTCTATTCCAACCAAAGAAACTTTTCCAAGCTCTGCTTTGAACAGAGAAAAACAACCAAACAACCAAACTAGTACCATTTCTATTTTAACATAGTCCTAACACAGTCCTAACAAAAAGAAAGATTTGAATGAATGTGGGCTTCTGGCGAGGGATGGGCTGCACCTCACAAAACGTGGCAGGAATGTTTTTGCAAACAGTCTCGCAAGGAGGATTAAGAGGTCTTTAAACTAAGTTCTGCTGGGGAGGGAGACAATATTATTCAGGGCAGGGACTTGGCGAGTGCTGGGGGGAAAGGCCCAAATGATACTGGACAAGTAGTACAAGTGGCCAATGGCAGGAGGAATAGAAACAATAGTACAGGACTTGCAGAAAGGGCCCGGCGACTTAAGTGTCTCTACACTAATGCACGGAGTATGGGAAACAAGCAGGATGAACTTGAACTCCTAGTACAACAAAATAAATATGATTTGATAGGCATCACTGAGACCTGGTGGGATGAGTCTCATGATTGGAATATAGGAATACAGGGATATAGCCTATTTTGTAAAAATAGACCAAACAAGAAAGGAGGAGGAGTAGTCTTGTATGTCAAGGATGTTTTCACCTGTGAAGAGATCCTTGACTTAAACCCAGTAAGACAGGTCGAGAGCATTTGGGTAAGAATTAAGGGAGCGAGAAACAAGAGGGATATTCTGGTGGAGGTTTACTACAGACCTCCAACCCAGGCTGAAGACTTTGATGACACCTTCTTCAACCAAATGACTGCACATTCAAGGAGGAGAGATACAGTAATAATAGGAGATTTCAATTACCCGGATATATGCTGGCAGTCAAACTCTGCCAAGACAGCAAGGTTCAGCAAGTTTCTTGCTTGTCTTGCAGACAATTTCATGGTCCAGAAGATGGAAGAGGCCACAAAGGGATCAAATATTCTAGATCTGATCCTGACCAACAGGGATGACCTTGTTAATGAGGTAGAAGTGGTTGGATCTTTAGGGGGGAGTGACCATGCCCTATTGGAATTTGGCATTCATTGGGAAGGAGAAGAAAAGGGTAGCCAAGCACTCATCTTAGATTTTAAAAAAGCGGACTTCTGTAAACTTAGGGAGCTGCTGGCTGGAATTCCGTGGTCAAGAATAGTGAAAGGGAAAGGTGTTCAGGAGGCATGGGAGTTCCTTAAAAAGGAGATATTGAAGGCACAATCTAAAACTGTGCCAATAAGGAGGAAAAATGGAAGGCATCTGTAGAAACCAGAATGGTTGACTAAAGAACTCTCAGCTGAGCTGAGTGTTAAGAGAAACATGTACAGGAAATGGAAGAAGGGGGAAACCACCAAAGAAGAATTTAAGCAAGTAGCTCGGAGAAGTAGGGAGGAGGTCAGAAAGGCTAAAGCACAGAACGAACTTAGGCTGACCAGAGACATTGAAAACAATAAAAAAGGCTTTTTTAAATATGTCCGCAGCAAAAGGAAAAAGAAGGAGATGATAGGGTCGCTGTGCAGAGAAGATGGTAAATTACTCACAGGGGAAGAGAAAAGGCAGAACTACTTAACACCTTCTTTGTCTCAGTTTTTTCCCAGAAGGATACAAGCACTCAACCTGGCGGTTGGGGAGCAGGTGAGGAAGCAGGGGAAATGAAGCACGTAATAGGTGGAGAGGTGGTACAGGAATACCTGGCCACACTGGATGAATTCAAGTCTCCAGGGCCGGATGAATTGCATCCTAGGATATTAAAAGAGCTGGCAGAGGTCATTTCGGAACCGCTTGCTATAATCTTTGAGAAATCTTGGAGGACAGGAGAAGTTCCAGCAGACTGGAAGAGAGCAAATGTTGTCCCCATCTTCAAGAAGGGAAAAAAAGAGGACCCAAATAATTATCGCCCAGTCAGCCTGACATCAGTGCCCGGAAAGATCCTGGAGCAGATCATTAAGCAGTCAGTTGCTAATCACTTAGAAAGCAAGGCGGTAATCACGAGAAGTCAACATGGATTTCTCAAAAATAAGTCATGCCAGACTAATCTTATCTCTTTTTATGATAGAGTTACTAGCTTGATAGACGAAGGGAATGCTGTGGATGTAGCATATCTCGATTTCAGTAAGGCCTTTGACAAAGTACCCCATGACATTCTTGCAAAGAAACTAGTAAAACGCGGGCTGGACAGAGCTACCGTTAGTTGGATTTGTAATTGGTTGACCGACCGAACCCAAAGAGTGATCACAAATGGCTGCTTCTCATCCCGGGGAGAAGTGACTAGCGGGGTGCCACAGGGTTCTGTCCTGGGCCCAGTGCTGTTCAATATTTTTATCAACGACTTGGATGAAGGAATAGAGGGCATGCTCATCAAATTTGCAGATGACACCAAATTGAGAGGGGTTGCTAATACGCCAGAGGACAGGATCAAAATTCAAAATGACCTGGAGAGATTGGAGAGCTGGGCCAAGGCTAACAAAATGAAATTCAACAGAGATAAGTGTAAGGTCCTACACTTAGGTAGAAAAAATGGAATACAGAAATATAGGATAGGGGACAAGTGGCTGGATAGCAGTACATGTGAAAGGGATCTAGGAGTCTTCATAGACCACAAGCGGAACATGAGTCAGCAGTGTGATGCTGCAGCGAAGAAAGCCAATGCAATTCTCGGCTGCATCAACAGGAGTATGGTGTCTAGATCGAGGGAGGTACTGGTACCACTCTACTTTGCTTTGGTTAGACCTCATCTTGAATACTGTGTCCAGTTCTGGGCACCGCAATTCAAGAAGGACATGGTCAAGCTGGAGCAAGCCCGGAGGAGGGCGACCAAAATGGTGAGGGGCCTGGAAGCCATGCCCTATGAGGATAGACTTAGAGAGCTGAGTGTGTTTAGTCTACAGAAGAGAAGGTTAAGAGGGGACATGATAGCCATGTTTAAATATTTGAAGGGATGCCATGTAGAGGAAGGAGAGGGCTTGTTTTCTGCTTCTCCAGAGACCAGGACAAGAGCAATGGATTCAAGCTGCAGGAAAGGATATTCCACTTGAACCTCAGGAAGAACTTCGTGACAGTCAGGGCTGTCCGGCAGTGGAATATGCTGCCTCGGAGTGTAGTGGAGTCTCCTTCTTTGGAGGTTTTTAAGCAGAGGCTAGATGGCCATCTGTCGGGGGGTGCTTTGAGAGTGTTCCTGCATGGCAGGGGGTTGGACTGGATGGCCCGTGTGGTCTCTTCCAACTCTACATTTCTATGATTCTATGATTCTAAATTCTGCATTTAATGGGTTATTCTTCACTGGCCACATTTTCTTTTTTCTTTTCTTTTCTGGTTGTGGAATCCTTGTTCATTCCCCAAATAATAAACTTAATCACCATTGTTATTGTCATCATGATCATAACATTGCACCAGTTGCTGCTAATGATGAGATGGTAGCTCACCTGGCCCAACCTAGCTATGTATGTCTATTCAGAACCAAGTCCTATTGAATTTAATGGGACTTAAAACCAGTGTGATGCAGTGGTTTGAGTGTTGCGCTTAAACTCTGGATCACCACTTGGCCATGGAAACCCACTAGGCTACCTTGGGCAAGCCACATTCTCTCAGCTTCAGAGGAAAGAAATGGCAACTCCCTTCTGAACTAATTATGCCAAGAAAACTCCATCTTAGGGTTTTCACAAGTCAGACAGGTCATGAAGGACAACAGATACCTTAATATGCTGAGAGTGTAATATTTGCCAGACATGGGTTTTCTTGTTGGAGAGGAGAGGAGAAGCAAAAGAGAAAGAGTCAGTGAGGCAAAGAGGAGGGAAAGAGAGGACATATGATCAGTATAGCTAGGAGACCTGAGGGTAGAAGAAGAAAGAAGAGAGAGAGAGAGAGAGAGAGATGGAGTAGGAGGTAGAACACTATCATAGCTCACTCTTAGGCCCTTTTCTCATGGCATTTGCCATGCGAAAGGGCCCCTTAGCATCGCGCGAATGTGAGGAGTGGTCCACACGATGCTCTCACAATCACATGATGCTCCAGAGTCTGGCAGATGCTGCTAGTGCACTTTTTCATTTTCGGCTTTAAGGTTTAAGCTGAAAATGATGTGTGATCGCGCATTGCTCTGGGGCCCCGCATGCATTTGCAGTGCTTGCAGAGCTCCAGAGCCACGGTGCTCACACTTTCTGCCTCAGCATAGCCTGGGAAACTCCCAGGCTGCACTGTGGAAGGAAGAGGCGGGGTTCTCACATGACCAGCTGGCAGCTGTGAAGCTAAAGGAACTGGGATGTGAGAGCCTTTTGCGGGAGGCTCCTCGTGCGATCCCCGCACCCCAGCACCAAGAAAAGGTGAGTTGCGGAAAGGGCCTTAGGAATCAGAGGATTCACAGCTGGGAAGGCCTCTGGTTCCAGGTGATGGATCTTCCTCAGGACCTGGGCAGTCACAGACAATATTGTCAGCACAGACATTCTGCCTGATGATCCAGAATGGGTGGATTCTGGAGAAAAGCCACCTTCCTTTGCAGAGACACATCAAGGCAAACAGGAATACAGGGGAGCGAACACATTTTGCAAAGGCCTAAATGGGAGCCACTGAGCAATTTGCCATTGAGCATGTTGAGATGAAGTAGCTGTAAATCTCCCAGAAACTGGGGCAGTTCTGGTTGCATCTAGCTGGTTATGTTTTTGTGCATTACCATACTACTTAGATTCCTGGCTTTAAGTTGTAAGTTTTGCCACAGTGCTTGAGATCAGAGTTCTATTCCCTGCTGGTCATGGAAACCCACCTTGGGCATCTCACATACTCTCAGCCCCATAAAACCCCATGATAGCTTTGCCTTAGGGTCACTATAAATTCAAAAAGTCTTGAAGGTAAACAACAGCAGCAACAACAAAAACAACTTGTCATTTACTCCCTTCAAGTTTGCTTCTCATGATGGTTTGCTCCCCATGATTGACTTTGGCCCTTTTCGCACGCCATTTCTCATGCAAAATGGCCTCTGGAGCATCGCGCAATTGCGAGGACCATTTCACATGATGTCCTCACAATCGCGCAACACTCCCAAGGCCAGTAGGCGGCGATTGTGCAGTATATCATTTTCTTGCCGAAAATGATGAGCAATCATGCATTGCTCCCGAGCCCCACACACACTTATCTTGTGTGCGGAGCCTCCGGAAATGCAGACATCATGCTTCCTCTCCCAGCGCAGCCTGGGAAGGTATCTGGCTGCGCTGTGGAAGGAAGAGGTGGAGCCCTCACACTTCCTTCTGACCAGCATGGAGCTGGTGCGGAGGGGAAGTGGAGGGGATGTGGGTGCCTCTTGCAAGAGGTTTCTCAAGTGATCCCCACACGCCCATGTCGAGAAAAGGTAAGGTGCGAAAAGGGCCTTTGTTGAGAATTTTAATCGTTGAGATCTCCCTACTATGGCTCCCCTCATTTTCAGATAACACATAGTCTATATATTTATGACCTGGACTGGCCTCATTCTCCATTGACTGTCAACCTACTAGAGATGCTCCTGCAGTATGCATTATTTATAAAGTCAGGACAAAGAGAGTCATGGTCAAAAGAACTGAGGAGGGGACAGAAGGAGGATGACAGACAAGGATGGGGACTAGGAAAGAGGAGTGGGGAGATGTGGAGAGAGGGAGAAAGGGGAAAAAACAGAAAGGAAAGAAAGACAAGACATTTAGCCAGGAGTTGTGGAAGAGAAGGGATGCTTCCTAAAATAAGGTTCCATTTCAATGTGGATCTTTGCGGTTTACCTTCTTGGCCTGAAGGGTGGCTGACTCACAGTGGGGTAATGGGGCAGTGAAGGTCATGAACTTTACGTTCAGCAGATTGCTTTTAGGGGTGGGCTGGGGGAATTCTAAGCTTTTGTTGGACAAGTTAGACAGCTAGGGCACTGTGATAATGGATATGAGGATCTCAAGCCAAGTACAACCCAAACATTTAGTTTTCTAATGATTGTCAGTGGTTTAGAATCCAAACATATTTGGTTATAATGGTCTTTGAGCGGGTGGAGGATCTCATGGCAGTCCTTAGTCCCATGCAGGCCAAAGGGTGGTACAGCCCAAACTACCTTATGATCATGGTAGGTTTCCAGGTATTGTGACCAACCCAGAAGTGCTGTCCTTAATGTTCAAGGGAAATATACTTTCTCCTGAAATCATTCAAACACCATCCACCTTGTCCTCTACAGGGCCCAATCTGCGCCACCCATAGTCAGAACTCTTTATTGCTTGGATTTCACCAAGGTTAACTACTCAGTGCTTTTCTTTTCTAAAAAACAAAACAAAAACAGAAACAACAAAACATGAGGTAAAATGAAACTTCAATTTTGTTCAGCATCCAGTATTCTTGAGATGATTCTCCACTTTGTCAAAATATAAAATACTCCATATGTGCTTTGTGGTACTGAAAAGATCCCTACCTTTCAGTTTCCTCTGGTACATATTGTTATCAAATGTCCTGATTTCATTCATACTTGTGCACTAACTTGCATTGTGCTTTTTTTATAGGCGCTATGGATGGGTGGCCTTGGGCATTTTTTTTTGTCAGCCTCATATGCTCCTCTGAAGAATAGGATTGTTATAGCTATTGATGTAGTTAACATTTATTAAATCTCCTTTCTATTTCACAACTCTGGTTCCCAGGTCAGTAGCATCCTATTTCCTGAAATTTCAGAGCCAAAACCAGAAATGGGAGGGAGAAGGGCTTCTAAGCTAGCTGTTTCTAGAAATGGACATGAGAAGCAGTCATGTAAGTAGGTCCAGAATCTAAGGCCATTTCTGTGCTAGACCGTTATAGTGCTATTATTCCACTTTCAACATCCTGTGGACTTATGGATTTTCTCACTTAGGGAGAGGCCTTTAGAATTCTCAGCCAGAAAGCTCTTTGGCCTCAATAAACTACAAACCCCAGAATCCCACAAGATGTTGAAAGTGGAATAATAGCACAGTAACAGTCTAGTTCTAGTGCGGAAATGGCCTAAGTTTAAAAAACAAAACAAAACAGGTAACCATTTAATATGGAAATGCAGAGTCAGAGAGAAAAAAACAATGTTTAGAGATGGACATGTGGTTACTGCCGTTCCTGCTAGGGCTAAAACCCCATAAAACCCTTTCATGACCTAGCTAGAGTTTTTCCAGGCCCCACACTGTTCCTGGGGCTTTAGAAGGCTCAGCTCCCAGGACCTTGTACCCATAACAGCTCTAGCACTCTACTCCCTGCCTTGCTCCAAATGGTACAATGGTCCCTAGTGCATGCATGGCCATCCCACTGCTCTTTTGCTCCTGAATTTTTGGTGTGTTGTTGTTGTAGAAACACAATGCAGGTGCAAACACTTTTGCACTGGCACCATCTGGAAGCAGTTAGAGAAAGTTGCTTCACATATAAAACTCAGTGTTCTCCTCCTCCAGTGGTACTCACCCTGAGATTTTTCTCCCTGATTAAAAACACAGAGAAATACAGGAGTGCCATAAGATTTCAGTTAGTGTTCTGAGCTTTGGCATCTGTACTTAGAACACTCAAAATGAGTTGAGATTGTTTAAAATAGAGCTTAAAGGAGTTGTGTACCTTCAAATCATTTCCAAATTACAGTGACCCTAAGGCAAACCTATCACAGGGTTTTCTTGGCAAGATTTGTTCAGATTTGCCTTCCTCTGAGGCTGAGAGAATGCAACTTGCCAAGGATCACCCAGTCAGTTTCCATGGCTGAACAGGGATTTGAACCCTGTTCTTCAGAGTTGTAGAGTTGTAGTCCAGCACTCAAATCATTACACCACACTGGGTGTCTTTTAAAGGAGTACAGTTAACTAAATGAATGGACTGAAATAGGAAAAAAACAAAACACTTCCAGAATAAATAACTAGTTAAAATCCAAGAAACGCTTAATGGTAGGTGCAGTTTGCTGTTGTTAATTGCCATCAGGTCAGCTTTGATCTATGGTGACTCTATGAAGGGAAAAATTAGAAACCTCCTTCCTTAAATTTCACCCACCACCAGCAATATATAACATCGAGAATGAAACACTGGCCATTTTCACCCACACTGTTATAGCGTATTTTTCCCTACTTTCAGCATCCTGAACTCTGGGGTTTGTAGTTTGCTGAGGCCAAAGAGCTCTCTGGCTGAGAATTCTAAAGGCCCCTCCCTAAACTGCAAGCCTCAAGGTTCCATAGGATGTTAAAGGGGAATCATAGTGCTATAATAGTCTATTGCAGAAATGGCCTTGATTGAGTCTGTCCACCAATAGCATGATCTCCCTTTTTTCCCCTTACTGCCTTCCCCCTTTACCTCCTCCTTCTCCCCCTTTCCTCCCCTTCCTCCTCATCTATTAATTTATATCCTCCTTTTTCCCCAATAATAGGACTCAAAGCAGCAAACAATATATTTAAAATAATACAAATTAAAAACTATATAAAAACATTAATAGAAATGTAAATATAACACCTAAAAAACAAAAAATTTATAAAGTTAAGACATTAAAAATATTAAATTCTTTAAAAAGACCTTGTAGAGGTAATTAAAAAACCTTAAAACCTTAAAAACAGCATTTGCGCAATATTAAAAGCCCAGCCTTACTTTGAAAAACCCATGGCATAAAAATATTCTGACTTGCTGATGGAAGGAATCATGTTGTCTCATAATACATTGATACATAATACAAGTGTAAGCCAGTGTGATGTAGTGGTTTGGATGTTGGACTAGGACCCTGGAGACCAGAGGCTAAACCCCACTTGGACATAGAAACCAATTGAGTGACCTTGGGCAAATCACATTCTCTCAGCTTCATAAGAAGGCAATGGCAAACTCCCACAGAAGAAGTCTTGGCAAGAAAATCCTGTGATAAGTTCACTTTAGGATTGCTCACTTCCGGTGGGGAAAACCCGCCAACGGGGGGAATTGGAGTTGGGGGTTTCCATATCCGACGCGAGGGGTTTTTTCCCTTTCTGAAATTTAATCTAACATAGAGGAAAATGATCCCTGGATAAGAGGGGATCACGGAGGAGGCTCGTCGGGGGCCAATTTAAACGTGCTACAAGAGAGGAGAAGGAGGAAGACACGATTGGAACAAGGATCGCAGAGCTGCCATTTTTGCAACGGTTTGCCTTAACAGGCTGGATGTGTCCCCACTGTTACAGAACCCAGTAAGTACAGAAAGCAAGGAAACCACTGAGTAGTTACCCAGATAAACTTTTACTGAGAGAAATAAGGAAAAGAATTGTTCTAACTCTAAAAGGAGAGGCAGATTCCTGGAGAGATAAACTCTGGGAATGTAAAGGAGGTGGCGAGAGCTACCGCTAGGGGAGCAGCTGTTTGTCGGGCAGCAGAGAAGAGGGGGCTTTATTTACCATTCCTGTTGGGATGTTAATGAAATGAGCAAAAGTTAAAAAAATAAAATCCACCTATATCGTTTATAATTAGTGCGATTGATATTGAAAAAGTTTTGGGAAAAACAGCGATAAAATTAATGAGGTGTGTGAGACGGTTGGAGTATTGAAATGTCTGGTAGCGACTGACATGGCGGATGAGCAGAGAAGATGGAGCTGAGTTGAGCTGTGTAGCCAGAAGGAATTAAAGTGGTGAGACGAAGGGGGAAAGTAAGCGTGTGAAGGACAGATGGAGGTGGCAGCCGACTAGAGTAGAGACGAAGGAAAAAGAGGGCGAGTTCGTAAACAGAATCGGATGAAAGCAAGCAGAGAGAGGTGGAGAGAGAAGGCAGAAAGGAAGAGAGGAGGCGAGACAGCAAGAGCGAAGGACATTGAGAGAGAGGTGGAAGGGGAATAGAGACGACGAACAAAAGAAAACGGAAAAAAGCAAGCAGGGAGAGCGGGGAGAGAGACGGGAAAAAGGGAAAGAGGAGGCGTGACGGCAAGAGCAAGGGACATTGAGAGGTGGAAGCGGGTAGAGACGCAAACAGAGACGACGGACAAAAAGCAAGCGGGGGAGAGGTGGAGAGAGACCGGAGAAAGAAAGAGGAGATGTGACGGCGAGAGCGAAGGACATTGAGAGGTGGAAGCGGATAGAGATGACGAATAGAGACGAGGGACGAAAGCAAGCAGGGAGAGGTGGAGAGAGACTGGAGAAAGGAAAAAGAGGAGGCAAGACTGTGAGAAAAAAGGGTCACTGAGAGAGAGGTGGAAGCAAACTGAGATGAAAAATTTGGGGGACGAGGGATGAAAGCAAGTAGAGAGGGGTGGAGAGAGTTGGAGAAAGGAGGGGGGCCCGGTTTGAGAGAAGGACATTGAGAGAGAAGTGGGAGTGGAAGGATGAGAGGTTAATAAGGGAGAAAGATTGGGAATAAGGATATCACAGTCGAGGAGAAAGTAGTTTGGAGGGAGGTGAGGGCTGTGTGGTTTGAAAAAATTTTACAAGTGAAACATAAGGGGTTCCTGGTTGGATTGAATGGTAAACTATATTGTAAAATATAAACTCTAAATTTTTAAAATAAAAAAGAGTGATAAAGATGAACTGGTGAATGATAAATTGCTCTGAAAATACCGATTTTGTTGAAAAATACAATTAGAGATTGAATAAGAGTTAGAATTAATTATTATATACTAAAGTTTCTGATTTGATATTTGAATAATTGAACAATTGAACACCTTTCCACTTGCTATCTTTGACATTTGATAGTTAATATTTGATATTGGATAATAGATATTAGATAATTTTGTCGGGACCCTTGAATTGAATCAATAAAATAATAATTGATTATAATAGTAATTGAGATATAGATCAGAATTGTGTTTGAATTGAACTCTTGAATTTAAACACCAGAGGGTTTTGAGATATTGGGGAAATTTTAATTTTACTGTGTGAGTGGAATTGATTAATTGTGAGGTTGAGATTGGGACCTAAAAATTAGAATTTGGGGAGATATTAAGAAGATTAAATTAATTTATTTCCTTTTTTTAGAGTGAATAAAATTAAAAGTATTTAAAATTTAAATTCAATAATTAGATAAGTCAATAAATTGAGAAAGACAGACAAAGGAATTAAGGGAAGGTAAAGATAAAAAGAAGTAATAAATAAGTATAGGACATTGAGGAATTAAAGTAATCAGACAAGATGATGGAGCGGGGAAAAAGGGAGGGCGGGGGACAGGAACAGGGCCCCCAAAATAAAAATGTATTAAAAGAAGGGCATCATCAGAAATCAAGCTGTAAACCCCCAAAATGAAGACATTGAAGACAGAAAGGCAAGGACCAAATCAAAAGATTGGAATGGATGTACTGGAGGAAATACAGAAATTAACAATTGTATTTAAGACAGAAATGAAAGAAATCAGGACGGAAATGAAGCATATAAAAATTTTAAAAATAAAACAGACTTTAAAAAAAGAATTGGAAATTTTAAAATGGAAAGTTGGATAATATCACAAAAGAGTTAAAACAGGTAAGTGACAAGGTGGAGCAGATGGGGGGGAAAGACAACGAGGTTGGAAGATCAAATGGTGAAGACAGAAGGAAAGACTGAACAATTAAAAAAGACAATGTTATACTTGGACATAAGAAATAGAAATAAATCGATAAAGATAAAAGGTTTGAAGGAGGAAGATCAAGAGAATTTGTATCAAAGACTACAATACCTCTGGCACACTACATGGGCGGGGAACCCGAACAATTGGATTTGGAAAAAAGGGGAGTGTTTCGAAAAATTAATAGTGGCAAAAAGGAAGAAGTTACCGTGTGACATCGTGATTTATTTTTTGGGGAAACGAAAAATTTGGTTTTGAATTGTATTTACACAAAAAAATTGGTGATAGAAAGAACGGAGGTGAAGGTTTTTAAAGACATACATCCAACTGTGCTAAAAGAAGAAGAGAATACAATTTCTTAACCCAAATCTTGAGAAAAACTGGAAAAAAAATATATGTGGGAGAGAACTGGGGGAAATTTTATTCACGTGGGAACAAAGAAGATATGTTTTGAATTCGATTACGAAAGCAAAAGAATTCATGAGAAGATATAAAGAAGAGTTAAACAGAAAGGAGCCCAGAAAGGATCGGCAAAAGGGAAAAAGGAGAAAGAAAAAAAAACAGACAACTCAAGGAAGGGAAAAAAGAAAATAAGGAAAGAATAAATGAAACAAGAAATAGCAAGAATACAAAAAAGAGGAAGAACTAGAGAGAAGACGAAAAGGGGGGAAAAGAAGAGGAAGAAATAGAGGGAGGGAAAAAGAAATAGGAGAAGAGGAACAAAGTTATTACAGGAATTAGATTTAGGATGGAAGAAGAACAAACAGAAGAGTTTGGGGTTTTAAATTAATTAAAATTGACCTAAAACAAAATGAAAATAAAACTTTTATCTTGGAATGTTCGTGGCCTAAACTCTCCGTATAAAAGGAAACGTATATTTCTCAGGAAAAAAAATTTAAAAAATAAATATTAGCAATTCAAGAGATCCATATCAGATGTAAAGACCTGAAATATTTTAAAAATCCCAAATTAGGACAAAGTTTTTCTTCGTCGATTAATAAAAAAAAAAGGTGTAACGATATATGTGAATAACAGACATGAAGCAAAACAAATATATAGTGATGAGGCAGGACATGTGGCAGCAGTTGAGGTAAAAATTAAAGTTTTAAAAGTATTAGTGATAGCAGTATATGGCCCCTTAGAGAATAAAAGCAAATTTTATCAAAAGTTACTAGAGATATTAATTGATTTAGAGGAAAAAAAATGATTCTCATGGGGCCCGGAATGGGGTTCTGAATCCCTTAATAGATAGATAAAGGTATAGGTTCAGAAGTACTAAGAAAAGGGCAGGGGAAATTCCCAAAAATTTCTTTAATTTATTAGATTATTTCTCTTTAGAAGAAGTAAGTAAAAAAGAAATGGAGGAGAATTTACATTCTATTAAATTTTCCAAAAACATGGGTCCAGAATCGATAGATTTTTTAAAATCTTTGGTTTTAAAAAAAAATATCACTAGCAGGGAAAACATTGCCCAAAATTTAAAGATACTGTCCAATATTATTAAATTGAACAATTTGGTGAAAACTTTTGGGAAATTTGGGAAAATTAAAAAAGAGAGTTTTTTAAAAAAATGAAGGGATTGTGGTGAAAGCAGAAAAGGAAATTTAAAAAAATTCTTTGAAAAAATTTTAGAAAAGAAAAACAATTCAGACCGGTGGGGGAAAATAGAAAAGGGTGTAATGAGGGGGTTTTTTTTTAAAACCAACAAGCCTGGTTATCAAAAACAAAGGAAAAAAAAGAAGTATATATATTAGATAAATTGCAGGAGAAAAAAAAAGGAAGTTAAAGAAAAAACCCAAAAAAATGTCAAAATTCAGAGTGATATTAAATGTTAGAAAGGGAAATTTTTTTTGTTAACTATGGAAAAAAATAAAAATTGAAATTTATAAAACAAAGGCATTTTGAGCTTGCAAATAAACCAGGGGGGTGGCTTTTTTAAAGGGTTAAAGGGAAAAAAAAAAAAAAAGAAAATATTAGAGAATTAAAAAAAGGTCAGATCATTCATTATCAACAGAGCAAAATTAAAAAATATATTAATAAATTACTTCAGGAATTATTTAAAAAGAAGGGTCAATTACAAAAACAGGAAAACAAGATAAAAGGGGGGGGAAATTTTCATCGAGTGGATATTATAGGACTGTCAGAAACACAAAGAAAAAGAAAATTAAAATAAACCAAAAAAATTGAAGAGGTTAAAAATGCAATAAAGAGATTGAAGGGAGGGAAAGGGACCAGGACCGGATGGGTTTATAACGTTGTATTATAAAAATTTCCCAAAATTTTTTTAGACCCCCTTTTTACTTCAAGTGATAAATTCCATTAGAAAAGGGGAAAAATTTCCCAAAATTTGTGGAAAGGGTTTGAATTGGTTAATTCCAAAAAAGGGAAGGACAAACAGGATAAAAGAAATTATAGGCCAATTTCACTATTAAATATAATTAAAAACCTCCCCAATATTAACGAAAGGTTAAAGAAGGTAATGATAGAATGGGTACAACAGGATCAAAATGGATTTTTACTGGGTAAAAATTTTTTAAAAAAAATTAAAAAACAAAAATAAAAAATATTACCAAAAGATGAATAAAAAAGAAGTAGCATTAGTATTTTTAGATGTGGAAAAGGCCTTTGATAATGTAAATTGGAATTTTTTATTTGAAGTGATGAATAAATTAGGGATTGGAGAAAGATGTAAAATGGATACAAGCAAAAATATAGAGATCAAAAAGCATGTTTATTAGTAAATGGGGAAACATCAAATTAATTTAAAATTAATAAAGGGTATAGACAGGGATGTCCACTTTCTCCATTGTTATTTATTATGTGTTTAGAGATATTAACTACTAAAATTAGAAACAAGGAAAGGAAAAAAGAGGAACGAAGATTAAAGGGCATGAATTTAAAATTCAGGCATTTGCGGAAAGAAGGGAAAAATATTGGAAGACCCAAGAAAAAGCATAAAATCATTTATGGAAATAATGGAAGAATTTGGGACAGTAGCTGGTTTAAGAATAAATAAAGATAAATCAGTAATGATTACAAAAAATATGACGCAAATACAAGAAGTAGAATTAATGAATATCACAGGGTTTAAAATAGTGAAAAAAGGAACTATTTGGGAATTACAAAAAGAAAAACAATTCAGAATTATTTGAAAATAATTACAATAGAATTTGGAAAGAAATAAAAGAGGATTTGAAAAGATGGGGGGAATTTAATTTTTCCTTATTAGGGAAAAATTTCTGCAATAAAAATGAATATATTGCCAAAGATAATCTTTTTTGTTTCAAAATTTACCGATATTGATGAATGATAAAGCATTGAAAATGTGGGAGCAAGATCTTAGTAAATTTGTATGGAACGGAAGGAAACCTAGAATTAAATGGAAATATTTAAAAGAAGCTAAAAAGAAGGGTGGTCCAAGCATGCCAGAACCCCCTTAAAAATTTTATTATGAAGCCACGACGTTAGTGTGGTTAAAGGAATGGATTTATTGGAAAAAAACGAAAATTTTTAAATTTAGAGGGATTTAATTTAAACCGGGCAGGCCGACATTTGGTATGATAAATAAAGGAATAAAAAGATTTATGGAATTTTGGGTTTGAAAAAATTTTTTAAAAAATTTGGGTTTAAAAATTAGGGGGGAAAAATTAAAAATTTAAAAAATTTTAAAATTGGACTTCGCCACATGAAGCTATTTATAGATTAGAGAAAATAAAAAACGAAAAAATGGTTGTCAAAAAGGATATAATCAAAAAAGTAGGAGATAAGGTTAAATTAAAAACCAGGGGAAAAAATTGATAGAGGATGGCTTTTCAACTCATTGGCTTCTCCATAAAAAGGCAGAGAAATATAAGGAGGATATGAAGGATAAAGGGATAAGTTTAAAGAAAACGAATTCAATAAAATAATGAAACCAGGAGTAGAAAAACCTTTAAGTAAGATTTATAAATTGTTATTAAGTTTTTGAATTAAAACAAGAAACTACCAAAACAAATATGGAAAAAATGGGCTCAGGACATAGGTCACACAATTACTTTGAATCAGTGGCAAAATGCCTGGGAAAATAAATCAAGACTTCACTAGATGTTATGATATAAAAAGGAAAAATTTTTTTAAGATTTTTTTATAGATGGTATTTAACCCCAGTTAGAATCTCTAAAAAGAATAAAAATAAGAAATTAGTTAAAAAGCCCAAATGTCAAAAAAATTTTTTCACATTTTGGTGGAAGGTAAAAACTAAAAAATTTTGGTTAAATACATAAGCAAATAGAGAAAATATTTTAAAAATTTAAAATTTTTAATGTCCCCGGGAAAAATACCTTCTTAACATTTTAGATGGGCTAGATAAAAAAATCAGAGAAAAATATTCAAGAATCATATGTTATATGATTTATGCAGCAAGGATCATTTTTGCTAAACATTGGAAAACAGAGAAATTTTTCCCCAAAAAAGAAAGGAAACCCAAATTATACCCCCTTGGAGAAAAGGATAAAATTAACCTTTGGGACCTAAAGGATAAGTCGAAAGAAACATTTAACCGGGGAAATGGAAAAATTAAAAGGTGTATGGGAAGAGAATTGGGTAAAATAGCGTTATAGGTATGTATGATTAAACTGATTTAATGGAAAATTTATGAAGATGAAATAAAGGGAAAAAGTGAAAATAATAAAAAAAGGGTTTATTAGGATTAGAATTAAGAAAGATATAAGAAATTTTTGGTAAGAGGAAAACAGAGTAGAATACAGATAAGGCAGTAACTGTACAAATAATAAATAAAAGGGGCAGGAGGACAAGAAAAAGGAAAATTTGGATTAAAGGAAAAAAACAAGAAGTTAGAGAATGTATGATGGGAAAAGAATGGGTTATGTATGGAGGATTGATACTGGAAGTATTAAGAACTTTTAAAGGGGATGCAGAGAAATTAAGAAATATGAAATTGCATCGCCCATGAGAATAATTAGGTATTGGGGATGTATGTTTATTGGTATTTGGTTATGAAGGAGAGTGATGCTATGAAGATAGGGAAATAGAGAGGATGTGTATGTAGTGTATGTAGTGTTATAGATGTATATGTGTTTATGTGTATGTAAAGTGTAATGTAATGTAATGTTGTGTAATGTAGTGTATTGTTAATTGTGATTTGTAAGATTGTATGTTTAATAAAATATATTTTAATAATAAAATTTATAAAATTAAAAAATTAAAAAAAAAAAGGATTGCGTAAGTTAGGAACAATGAAGGCATGCAACAACCACAAGAGTCTCAATTTATTCAGGTAAGATTGGCCAGGGGAAATGTACACATAAATCAAGCTAAAACTGTGCCACAAATTGGTCATTCTAAAAGGGGGGCAGTGAAAGTTTTGTTGTTGTTGTGAATATATTTTTTTTTTTGAAGGGTGAAATTTATTTAAATTTCAAAAAGGGAAATTTAAAATGGACAGTTAGCAATAGGTTCTTTTTCCCCCTTTTCTGTTGCAAAGGCGGCAGAAAGAGTGGGGGCTGCTTAAGGTTAAGTAGCAGCCTTATTTTCTTTTTCCAAAAATACTTCAGAGATAGCATCATACTGGGGCATTCTGGCAGGAAAAAATGAGAGTAACAATATAAAAAAAAACTATGAAGGCCAAAGACAGTGGCAGCAACCCTGTCTTTTAATAAAGAACAAAATGGTATGGTGATATAAAAGAAGAAGAAAGAATTCACTGCTGCCTGCTCCTCCTCCTGAACCTCCTAAGCAATCCTATTAAAAATTTTTGAGCCAAATGCTAGTTGCTCAGACCTCTTGTCTCATTGGTAGGTAATTGTCTACTGATCAGCTATGTATTTGCAACCACTAACGTTGCAGGCGGCTGCAGAGGGTGGAAGGGTCTGGAGAAAAGAGAAAAGGGTCTAGGGGACCTGTGTCAAGCACAAGGCCTGCGGGCGGAATCCAGCCCACCCAGACCTTTCCCTGTGGCCCTTGCACCTCTCCTGCAACTGTGGCCTCCCCCTTTCCCGGGGGCCCCCCATCCCCACATTGCAGGTCTCTGGCTGCCGGTATTCTGAAGAGGGGCCCAAACAGCCAGCACTCACAATCTATGTCTTTCCCACTGCTCCCTTTTCCCAGTTTCCCAAGAGCATTGCCACAGGTTACCATGGCAATGCTCTGTGTGGTTGCGAGCAGCATTTGTAAAGTCTTAAAAGAAAAACCAGCCCTTTGAGGGCAACCATAATGCTGAAAGCAGCCCAAGATGAAATTGAGTTTGACACCTCCCGCTTTAGGGCATTGCTATAGTCAAAGGGAATGCAGGGGAGCACAGCTGTGGGACTTTTTCTAAGCACAAGTGATGATGTCATCTGCTGGAATACCAGGTCACAGACTGACATTAATTACTTTCGCAAATTAATAAACTGATAATGAAGCTTTCAATTTTATTGTTGTTTGTGACATATTACCATGGAAGAAGTCAGAGCATGAGGTGAACAAATAAGCAATAATCAAAATAATCTGACCACCACACCAACCTGGAGACTATTAACTCATTTTTATTTTGGAAACTAAGCAAAGTCAGGCCTGGTTAACAACTGGGAGGGAGACCAGAAGGGAATACCTAGCCTTTTGCTTTAGGTCCCACCTGAAGTTCTGATGGGTTGCTGCCAGTCAAGTTATGGGGAAGACTTACCAATACCTGACTTGCAAGCCTTCCACATTAGGGAGGGCCCCCTTCCTGAACTGCAAACTCCAGGATTCCATAGGATGTTGAAAGTGGAATAATAGCACTATAACAGTCTGGTGCGGAAAGCATCTTAGCGTAAGGCAGTTCCCAAAATTCCCAAGCAGAGGCTGTATATTTCTTTCCTTCCCTCCACATTTGAAGGGATTCCTACTTCATGCTAGCAATCTGAAAGCTAAAACATTTTTGCCAGATTAGTGGCCTTTTTAGTTTAAAGCTAAAGGTTGGGTTTTTTTCCCCCCCTTTGGGTTTATAATCTTTAGTTAAAACTTAGTGTGTCTTACAAGTTGAGCCATGGAAAGGAATCAGAGGTAAGCAGAACTGATTTCTGTAAAACCCTTACTTCCAGGTAACTGTAGCATGCACATGATTATGTCTAATTCAGTAATGTTTTGTTTTTTATTTCTTTTACAAATCCTGAAAAATTTTTCCTTTCTGACTACAGCAGCCAACATGGTCAGTGGTCATGTTGGCTACAGGATTATGAGTGAAATAGTCAAAAGTAACATTTCCAATTTTTTTTTTCTTCTGTTTTAAACTATTATTTAAGTACAAATAAGAGAAAAAAATGGAATATATCTTATCTTTGATTCCCTTTCTACCTGCCGACATCCTGGGTGTGTGCTGATGTGTGTATTTCTTGCAGGGGGAGGGGGCAGGATATAGCTTTGGGATTGATGACAAACCTCTGTACTTCAAAAATGAACACTGCCCCTTTGCTGTAACACTTAAGTCCCCAAACTGCAGAATGTCCCTCGCCCTTTCCCCCCTTCCCCCTTTCCCTTTTCCTTTAAAAAATCTAGGTGGGTGTTTCCCCATACACTTTACTTACTGCTGCTCCTGCCCTTCGGTAGTTACAAGCAGGTGCCGGCTTTGCTGCAGAAATAAAAAAATGTTTACATAGCTAAAAGGAGCACGTACTCCACTGCTTGCCTCTTTTCCCCCCAGCAGAACTTTCTGCACTGGTTTAAGATCAATGGAATATTGCATGCTTTATACACGTTCAAATCCTAATCAAACAGGAGCTGGAATATCTTGGAATCAGGACTGACTATTATCTGAAAAGAAAAGGCCCTGCTATAATTATGAGACCAAAATGGAGGAAGGGGCCCAAACCACTTTGTTCCCAAGTCCATGAGCCGGGGGACTCTGAGGTGACCCAACACAATGCCTGGAACTCTCGGGGGACAAAGTTTCAAGCTCACTTGTATCCAGGAGATAAAGAACTCATAAGGAAGGAGAAAGAAGGGAAAGACCAAGCAAAAACATTATCCCCCCTCTTCCCCTCTGCAAACTCTGCTTATAGAATAGACAGAATAAAGACAGTGCATTTTAAAAAGGGGCTACATTAATAATAGCATTTAAAAAAGAAAAAGGAACTCCATGTGACCTTTAAAGTGATATGTTTTGGGGCCGTTTCCGCACTAGACGCCGTTAACGTTGTAGTGTTACAATGGCAGCTTTAAGTGGAAGAGTAGCAGTATTGCCACCTGTGTTCCTTCCACATTATAGTGTCCTTGGGGGGGGGGGGGGCGGACAAGAAAGAAGCGAATTTCTGGGAATGGAATGTCAGGTCTGTTCCCAGCTACGTTTCTTGTTACATTGCAACATTTTAGTACAGCAAAGAGAATGGTCTATTGTAGTGAAGAGAAAACAATCAGCTTTGTAACCAAACTGTGCCCCAACATGTGATGACCCTGCACTGTAAAATGTATAAATTGCTGTAAAGTGTGAGGGCAGGGCTCTCTCAGACTTTTGGAAAGCTGTTCCACCGAGATCCCAGCCAGCTGAATAAAGGGGAAATTTTCCCTTTTCCGTGGGCTTATTCTGTTTTCTGCAAAAAATTTTGGGGGACTTCTGGGATAAGGGGCCTTTTGCCCTCTTAAGCGGCCCGACGCCTAGTGTCCATACCCCATCGACAGAGACCTTGGGCATCCTGGACATTTTGTCAGACGGTCTTACTCATGGGGGCGGCAGACTGAGAGACTTTTTGTGCTTGAAAACCCAGGATGGTTTGGAAATCCGACATATACATGGCCTTAGAAAAGTGCCTCCCCGCAAAGTGTGTACGCTGGAGGGGGGGCTTGATCACCTCCTTCGGGCCTACCCTAGTAAAGTAGTTCGGGGGGGGGGCTACTGAAACAGCAGGATTCCTTAGAAGGCCTGGGAAAAAAGAAGGGTGGCCGTGTTGATGGATAAAAGGATATGTGACTGGCATCGCAGTTCCCAATGCATGCTGTTGATAAGTCCGGGTGTCTGGGTCGATGCATATGCGTGACGTCTAAAACCCTGTTGTGTCGTATTGTTCGGACCCCTTACCCACAGTCCAATCCCCTAACCTACTGTGTGTTGTCGTTCTGGGGAGGAAAATGGGGGGGGGAGGTAGCTGACAAACTTCGCTCCAATTATGTGGGAAAAAACTCCAAGAAAGGGTTAAGTAAAGACTTTTTTTTTCGGAGGCTCACTGGTTTTCCTCTGTTTTTTTGGAGCTGTTTAAACCCCCCCATCCCTTCCTTTCCTCAGGCTCTGACTCAGGTTCAGATTTAACCCCTAAAGGACCAGGAATTGAGAAAGCAGGCTTCTCGGTTCTCACTCACTCTGTCCCTTTGAGTCCAGCCAGAAATGCAGGAAGGAGGAGGGGAGTGGGCAAAGGGGATTTTTTGTCAAAACAGGCTTTGATTTTTTTTCCCCCTTTTACTCTTCCTTTGCAGCAGGAAGGGGGGGGAGAGAGGGATTTAGGAATGAGTGATTTTTGGGTTTTTTCCCTCTTTCTGCTTTTACGGGGGAGAGGGATTTTTAAAGCTGCAAAACTCTGGATTGTTTTTTTGAAAAGCAGTTGGCATGGGGAACCCTGGACACTCAGACCAGTACCCTATATTGATTCAGGGGAATTAAGAACTAACCCCCCCCCCCCCCGTGGCTTGCAAAATGTAAGTAACAGTGTGTAAAGTTCGGTGCTGGAACTTGTAAGAAGTTCTGCGGGGGCCCGGGTATTAGATACCCCCCCAGAGGAACCCAGCACACCACCCCCATAATTGTGGAACCCTAGGTCCGAACCAGCAGGCACCATGTCCAAGACTCCAAAACTAGGGCGACTCTTCGGGAAACAGCCAAGCCCACCCACCTCCACCCATTTGTTCACTCACTCGCTCGCTCGCCTGCTTGCCTCCCCACCATGGAGACAGACCGGGGGGAGTGCTGGCGGTGGTGGCAGCAGCCCAGGAGTGAGAGCTGCGGTCACATCTGCATGTGTGGTGGACAAGAAGACAGGAAGCGGAGAGAGCAAGACCAGCGGGGACTGTGCCGGCTGCGGGCGCGCAAGTTGTGAGGGGAACAGGTTTTTGGGAGGAGAAGCGACGGCTACGGTGGTGGGCCCCCCCACCAAGGTGTCCGCCAAGAAGGCCAGGAAAGTGAGGGGGGGAGGATGGCGGTGGCGGTGGATCGCCAGCGGTGTCCGATGTAGACGGAGCTGCAGCAGCCAGCAGTGGCAAGAGCAGCAGGGGCTGCCGGGGGGTTGGACAGAGGAGAGGTGGCGGCAGGTGGGCAGCCGCAGGATGCAGCTGAGGCTGGGCGAGGCAGCGGGGAGGAGGCTTGACCCCCCCAACAGTGGCGGCTCAAAGCCCTGCAAGGCCTGGGGCCCCCAGAAGATGGAGTGCTGACCAAGGCGTGGTGGCATAGAAGGAGTGCAACAGGATGGCGCTGGCTGCCCTAAGAAGGTGCTGGTGGCCGCTGGCTATGACGTGGAAAAGAAAACAGCCCATCCAGCTGGGCTTCAAACCCTGGAGAGCAAAAGGCACGCTGGTGCAGACGAAGGGCACGGGTGCCTCGGGCCCCTTTAAGCTCAACAAGAAGAAACAGGAGGGCAGGGCTGGCGAGGCAATGGCAGCAGAGGTGGAGAGCAAAAAGGAGGCGTCGAGGCAGGCGCGGTAGTGAAGAGTAAGCAGGCGGCGGGAGCCAAAAACCCTAGGCGGCACCAAGAAGCCCAAGAAGGCGGCAGCGGCAGTGCCACTGGGGAACCTGGCTACCCCCATCCTCGTTATCACCACCTGCTCTGTATCCTGACTTGTCAGACCTAAAAGGGGGGATCCACCCCCCTTCCTTAGTCCATCTGATGTTTAGGATTTTAGAATTGGGCAGAAGAAGAAAGCCAAACTGGGGCTGGGGGGTCAGGTGCAGCAGCGGGCGGGGAAGTTTCAGGACCAAATGTCCAGGAGTTCAGCAGCAGCTGGCAAAACTGTCCCCTGCTGCCAGAGGGGAGAAAGGTGAGATGGAGGCTGGAAGAAAAAGTAAGCCCTAAGCAGGAACGGGAGGTAGCTCTGTGTGACAAGGAAGCGAAGTGGCTGGCAGGGGAGGAGGAGCAAGCCAGGGCAGAGCTAGCCACAGAAAAGGCTGGCAAGGCAGCACTAGAGGTCCAGCTGCAGAAACTGTCAGCAAGCTGAAAGGGGAGCTGACTTCTGTGGAGGCACTGAAAGAGATGGAAGAAATGCAGAATGAGCTGCAGGGCTTCCTGGAGGTGTGCCAAGAAGGGAAACTATGCCTTACAGCTAAAGACACATACTTGCTTACAAGTCAGTTGGGGTCACAGCGATCTACTGGGAAAACAAGATAGCCCAAAAGAGAAAAAGATGAGCCGAAGAGATTAACAACATAAAGACTAAATTTAAAGACACCATCGAGAAATGTGACTTGCTGGAACAGAGACAAAATGATCTACTCAAGGAGAAGCAATCCCTGGAAAGAAAGTGCACTCAGCTGAGTACCAAGGGTGAAGCTCACTACCAAGCTGAAGGAGGAGCAGGAAATGAACAAGTGTTTGCTAAAGGAGACATGTGAGCAGAAGGACCTGCAAATCACAGAGATCCAGGAGCAGCTCCAGGATGTCATGTTCTACCTGAAGATGCAGCAGAAAATCAACCACCTTCTTGTGGAGGCCAGGTAGGAAATCCGGGGTAACAGATCAATATTGCCACGGCATTGGCCAGTTTGTCTGCAAGAGGAGGCAAAGCCTTAATGCAAGGAGGTCCAGCTTGTGAGGGACCCACCAGTTCCCGATGGAGCAGCAACTGGTGGAGTCTCTGGCCCAGCTGAAGGAGGAACTCCTCTAGCTGCAGGAGAAACTTTCTGTCCAAGAGAGCAGCCAGCTCACGCGGACAGCCCGCTGCAGAACCAGATAGAGAACCTGAAGGGCCAGCTCCTGGAACAAGCGCAGGAAAATGAACAGGCTTCATTCTGTGTTGGGTGGCACAGACCTGGAGAAGCACCAGGACCTCTTCATTGCTGAGAATCTGCATCCAAAACAAGAGGTGAAGATGTGTGAGGCACAACTGCAGGAGCCCAAGAAGCAGCTGGTAAAGTTTGTGGGGTGTGAGCCCGCTAGGAGAATGTGAGGCTGCAGAAGTTGGCCCAGCTCCAACAGGAAGCTGAGGAGGTGATAGGGTACCTCTTTGAGCTGGGCTAAGGAGGTGATGGGCACCTTTTTGAGCTGGAAGGAGGAGGGGAAGGGCGGCTCTTCGAGCTGGACCTCGAAGTGGAGCAGAAGACCAACCTCTTGGTGGAGGTGGAGTTGCGGCTGAAGGACCCCTGGCCGAGAAGGCAGAGGAGGAGGAGCGGTTAGCCGGAGGCTGTGGGACAGCCAGGAGACCATAGCCAGCCTCAAAGCCCAGCCCCAGCAGATCAAGTATGTCTCTCTGCGTGCCACGGCCCAGGAGAAAGGCAAGTCCAAGGAGAACTGGAAAGGGGCAAAAACAAAACAAATTTGCTGCCCCGGCCTCCTCAAAGTGACAGTTGTGCACCAAGACAAATTCTACAGGGACCCAAGATAGTGGAAGAGCAACAGTATCAAGGAAGCAGCCCCTTTGAGTCACTGGTAGGAGATTTTGCTGAATTGCCCTGAGCCGGAGTCTATTGCTATCTCCTAGTCTTTGTTTGTACCTACACTGGATGGGTGGAAGCCTATCCCATCCACACTGAAAAATGAGGGAGGTCGTGCAGGCCCTCCTTCGAGATATCATCAAGGATTAAACCACTGCTCTAGGAATCACCTGGAAATTAATTGCCCTACAGACCTCAAAGCCGGAAAGGTAGAGAGGATGAATCGGATCCTAAAAACAGTTACCAAATTTCCAAGAAAAAAGTTGAAGGGCCGGATATTTCCTCATAGCCCTTTTTAGGATAAGGTGCACACCTAACGAAACACAGGGTTGTCCGCTTTTGAGTTGATATATGGGCGACCCCCAGCCATTTTTAGTGAATTAAAGGGGGGACACAAAGGGAAATTTGGGGAAAAAAAGACTGTACAGGAGGAGGTTAGCGCCTTAGGGAAGGCCCTGAGTAAAATAGGGAGTAAGTTAGAACAGCGTCTCCCCTTCTTACAGCGTCTCCTGGTTGGAAGGCACACCCCCTTCCAACCAGGAGACGAGGTATGGGTGAAGGATTGGGAAAAGGGGAAACCACTTGGTCCTGGGAGAAGGGGTCCTAGAGGTTATATTGACAATCCCACAGCAGTGAAAGTGGCAGGGTTGAAGCCTTGGGTGCATTACATTAGGGTTAAAAAGGGGCCCACACTAACTGGACTGTTTCCCCAATCATAGCTCAACGTATGAAGCTGAAAGTCATCAGAAAGGAAGATGGGGCAGGGCCCCGTGTTTAAATCTGGGAAATAAACCCCGGGGTCCCAAACCCCATCTGGAGAGGAAAAAAGTTGGGACTAGGCCCTACTGCAGTTGCTACCAGGGACGCACTGCTCTACGTATGGCCAGATCCCGAATGTGGGAGACAATATTGTGGGTTGGAGTAGGCTTAGGGGGGCAGGAAGCCTGGGGTATCATTTTCACTTCAGACAGTGGTTCTGTGGATTTGGACAATGTGGATATGGGGATATCCACATATCATCCAAAAAAGAAACTGTCTGAAATTCTGATGGGGGTGATACCGACCAGGGAGGTGGGAGATGAATCGATTCCATCAGCTGGTTAATCAGATCTTGAGCACACTGGATGTCAGTAATTGCTGGGTATTTCTCATGGGCCAAGCACACACATGCAAGGGTGGCCAAATGCCGGCAGGTCCAGGAATTTAACTGGATGGAATGGTATCTGCACTATAGGTTCTCTCTCAGTTAGGGTTTCACCCCCTCAACCAACCTGTCGAGCCTTGGGATAGACAACTTGGATGGCATCGGTTGAAGAGAGGCCCTTTGCACACGGGGGAAACGGGGGTAACACGAGGAGGACGACCTACCCCGGGAAATCGTCCCCACCGTGGTGTGCGCTAGGGCGGTTAAAAAATGGAGGTTCTACACCTCAAACCGCCCTCATGCGGCCGCGGGGATGGCGCTGCGTGTTTTATAAAGACCACATTTCATGTGGTCTTTATGAAACGCCCGCGTGCTAGCCCATCGCAGCACCCTGTGGGGAATTGCAGGGGCGCACAAGGGCATCCCTGCAGAGCTCCCGGGGGAGGCTTCTGGCTAGCGTGCTTCTCCGATTGGCGGAGAGCCACCGGAAGCCGCCAGTTGCCATTTTGGGCGCCGCCAGACCCCCCGCCATGTAGAGCAGCGAATGCACGCTGCTCCCCGCAGTGATGGAGCAACCCGGATAAAAAAAAGCTTCGTTTCCGCTCACACCCCCTTTTCCCCCTGTTTCACGCCCCCCCTGTGTGGAAAGGGCCAAAGATATGATGAAAAATTTGGGGGATGATTCTGACAGCACATACCTAACTGAGGGTGGAAGATTTGGAGCCATAATGTTCCCCATGGCAAAGTTGCCCTTAGCATAAAATAGCTTTAGACTATCTCCTCAGCAGTGAGGGGCGCTTGTGTGGGGTGGCTTAAAACCACATGCTGTCATTATGTTAATGAATCTAGAATAGTAGAAGCATATGTGGAGAAAAAAACGTGGGAATCTAGTATTAGAAAGTAATAGTTACAGTCTACAGACATGAGGACATGGTTAACTTTTGGGTTTTAATTTTAAACCCGGTTGAAGACACTGTTTGTAGGATTGCTTTTTGTATTAATGATAGAGCTCATGGTGAAAAGCCTTATCTGTTAACTTACTTTCAATCTGTAGTGAGAAAATAATGGATGGAAAAACTGCTGCTTATGCTCTGATGGCACAAACGAAATAATTATTTTTCTAGTAGAATTTAGCATAAAGGGGGGAATGTGGGAGGGAAAAAAAAAAAGAAAGAAGTGAATTTCTGGGAATGGAATGTCAGGTCTGTTCCCAGCTACTGTTTCTTGCTACATTGCAACATTTTAGTACAGCTAAGAAATGGGTTATTGTAGTGAAGAGAAAAATACTTTGTACACCACAACTGTGTCCTCTCTCAACATGTGATGACCCTGCACTATAAAATGTATAAATTGCTGTAAGCATGTGGGGGGGGGGCTTCCCGGGCTTTTGGAAACTCTCCACTGGGTAGCCGGTTGAATAAAGGCGGAATTTCCTTTTCCGTGGGTCTTATTTCTGACTTCTGTAACACTTGGCCACTCCTTTTCCTTGCCTTCACCTTGCCTCACTGCTCCTGATTGGTTTTTGCTGTTGTTGTTGTTTTATTTTTGAAGCCATACAAACGCAGCGATGTAACGGCATGACACGGTTGTTCACTATTGCACTTTTGCCCTATACTGCTTTAAAATGTATTAAAAAATAAAAAAGTTTTAACTCAAAGAGAAATTTAAAATAAACATGGATAGGAAGTTACCATTCCATGGGAGTCACTGAGGGAGGGACGAGCTGGACATGCCCACATTCTCCCCACTGCTGCAACCGTGATAACAGAAAGCACTGTCAAGCACTATAACACTACCATACTATGATGGCTGACAGGATTGAAGTGCTAAAGGGGGCTCTTATTTTTCTGGAAATAGAATATGGCAGTTTGGTAACGCTTGGAGGAGGGATAGCAACTAGATAGTGATAACGTGGTGCAGTAACGTGGCTCTTGGACTGGAAACAACCTGCTGCTGTTGCACTATAGTGATGCTGTGCAGAAATGGCCTTAGAGTGAGGGTACACAGCTGTCTTGATAAGGAAATCAGTTTACAGACCCTGGAAGTTAACTGAATACACCATCTTTGCTGCTGCCCCAAAAGTCCCTTTACTTTAGCTCAATTCCACATTTACCTGCCACATCAAGAAGGAACTATCTTAATTATTAGATTCTGGTGAATGCCAATATGCAGCGGCAGCTTGTGTCTGTTAGAGACCATGGGGAATAATGCAGAGCGGCTAACTGTGGACAGAGCCAAGAGATTGCAGGAACCAAGGCTGAGGAGTTACAGTAGACAGAGCAAGAGGGCTGCTCTGCAGCAAGAACCTGTTATACAGAAAGGGCAAGTGGAGGCATGTATGTTTATGTTTATGCTCTTAAATGCAAAACGAAGGACTTTTTTTGGAGTGGGGGAGGAATGGCGGTAATCCTGACCTGCAGAGCAGCACAGCAACATTTCTTTTAGTCCATGCTTGTCAGGTCTACAGCAGCAAGCCATGAGGAGGAAAAAGAAAAAAAAAGCTCAGAAGGGTGTTTTTGTTTTGTTTTGTTGTTGTTAAAAAACCTGTATTTATTCTGATGTTCCATATAGTAGTGTTTATTCACAAGTAAGATTTAAAACTTTCCCTGGCTCTTGATTCCTGACATTCCCCATGCTCTTGCTTTAGAGTGAAAGCCTTAGGCCATTTCCACACTAGACTGTTATAGTGCTATTATTTTACGTTTAACATTCTATGGAATCCTGGGGTCTGCAGTTCGGGGGGGGCTCCCTCAACTGCAAACCCCAGGATTCCATATGATGCTGAAAGTGGAATCGTAGCACTATAACAGTCTAGTGCCGAAATGGCCACTGTCTCATATTCACTCCTATTCAGCTCTGGCTGCTGATTTGCCTTAGCAACAAGAACGACAAAGGGACTCATGTCCTACAGTGGCCTGGAAATATTTGTTTAAGGCAGTGATTGGCTGTGGACATCTTCATGGACACCCTACTCACGTGTTAATAGGCTGGGTCCTGATCTGTTGAAGGGAATCAGATGAAGGCCATACCTGGACAAGAAGCAGAGCAGAGGTCCCAGATGCTCTACCTCAGCACGGGCAGTCAGAGTACATGTGTCTCTGACTGACGGAATGCTGCAATACTGAGCATAAACAATTTCAAACAGGAAAAAAGCAGCCACCCCTGCCATTTTTATTAAAATGGCAGCCCTGTTGGAAGAAATGGTAGAGAAAGCGTGTGACTGCTGGAGCCTAAGGAAAGTCTGTCTTTCTCACCATGAGGCATGAGGCTAGGCATGGATATCATAGCTTTGGATGAGAATATGAAGCTGCCTTACATGTAGTGAATCCATTGGTCTATATAGATAAGGTTCTGTCTACTACTCTGGGCCAACTGGAAGGAGCTCTCCAGAGTCTCAGGACTCATGTGACACAGAAAATGTATACGCTTTTCACAGGGGAAGGGTGAAACCTCCCATTCCACCCACTCCTTGGCAGCTTGCCACTGCTTCAGTTATTGAATGTTTAGCCTGTTTTTCCATGAAAAGGTGGGTTACAAACATTGTTAGAAATGATGTGCACATTTTGTAAAGAAGGAGGAGCCTGGCTACAAGTTGTGTATCTTGAGGATTCATTGAACTTCGTTGTTTGTTAAAAACATTGAAATGATTGGCCTTATACCTCTTTGTGTTTCCATACCTAAGGTGCCAAAGCTGCCCCTTACTCTTAGCAAAAGTGGTAATGGCAAAGCAAATGCCTCCAGCAGTATGTGCAGGTAATTTCTTTTTCGTTTTTATACTGTCATTCTGCAATACAAAAGCAGACCCGCCAAAGCTGCTATCAATCAATAAAGCAGAGATTAAATTGGAATACAATTAAAAGACCAGCAAACTATCAATTATTTAATTTGCTAACAACATGCCCATTGCTGTTGTTAGCAAGACATTGGCAAATGGGGAGAGGGAGATATAGTGCAAAGGCCCAACAGAGATGGATGAAGGGTAGACTGATACCCATTAGATCTATTCCTCCAGGATCCCTGTTAATACGGGTCGGATCACTGAACATCACTGTGACAGGTCTATAATACAATACTTTACTTTTCCCAAGGGAGGACCTTTTCGCAGGGGATCTGTCATGCGAAAGGGCCTCTGGAGCATCGTGCAATTGTGAGGAGTGGTCCACATGATGTCCTTGCAACTGCGTGATGCTGCCAGGGCCAGTAGGTGCCGATCGCGCACTATTTCATTTTCGGCTTGTAGCTGAAAATGGTGTGTGATTGCCCATTGCTCCAGGGCCCCATGTGTACTTACCGTGTGTGCGGAGCCTCCAGAGCTACAGCGCTCGCGCTTCCTGCCCCAGTGCAGCCTGGAAAAATCCCAGGCTGCACTGCAAAGGAAGAGGAGGACCCTCGTGCTGCCTGCTCGCCATCAGGCAGCGGCTGCGGAGGCAAAGCAGCAGGGACACGAAAGCCTCTCACAAGAGGCTGCTCGTGCAATCCCCATGCCCCAGTGCTGCGAAAAGATAAGGTGTGGAAAGGGCCGGAGTTAAGACCAACACTTCACATATGCAAGAGAAAGTGAAGAGGTAGGGTGGAGATAGTGCTCTCATGCTCCCCTCCCTTGGTAATCTCACCCTGTTCCTATCTGTAACACTGTGCTCTAGGCCCTTTTCGCACACCACTTCCAATGGGAAATGGTCACAGGATGGCCATGGGATTGTGACAATAGTTCTGCATGACGTCGTTGTGATCCCGTGGCCATCCTGTCACAATTGCAGGTTAAATCATGCTTAAGTTCTCCCAAACATGCCCTGCAACTGGAGAGTCCTCCCGTGTTCCTCCTACACTTAACTTGTCGTGCAGAACGTCAGGAAGCACAATGGCTGTGCTTCCTTCCCCAGCGCAGCCTGGGAAACTGCTGAGCTGTGCTGCGGAAGGGAGGAGCTGAGCCATCGTGCTTCCTCCCATCCAGCAGGCAGCCGGTGAGGAGGGAGAGCACAGCAGGCACAATTCCCTCCTGGGAGAGGCTTTCCCGGGATCACCACACGATGGCTCCAGGAGAAAGGTAATGTGTGAAAAGGGCCCCAGTTTCTGTTGCTTTATTACACTAAAGTAAGCATAGGCAACCTGGTGCCCCTAGATGTTTTACTGCATGTCTCATAATTTCTGATCATTGACAGTATCATCTGATATTTATAGAGATTATACTCCAATAATCTTCGGATTGCCTACCTCTGCATTAAAGCATGGTGGTTTAGGGGGTGGGGTTTAGAACTAGTTTCTCTGGAAATAGACAGGGCAAATGGCTATCATTATAAGAAGCAGAGTGTATGTAAATGTAGGGCTCATATCTGACAAAGATCCTAAAGAGGTGGAAAATTCTGGTTGCTCCTAGAATAGTGATAGCTCCTGGTTTCAGTGCAACAGTTCTTGTATTTTTCTTCATAGGCATGAATGTCAACGTGGAAGAAAACAAAGCAGTGTGCTAAAGGACACTCAGCTGGGGGCTAAGCTTGTTTCTTGTCCCAGTGTCCTGATTCCTTCAGAACCAAGCCTGCTTCTATATTCATAGTCCATTTCTAAGTCTGCATGGCCCAATTCTGAATTCTGATCCTTAGTCAAACTGGAGCATGACGGAATCTTGGGAACTACAAATTTACAAAATTAAAATAAGACCTGTCATTGACTATGCAGTGTAGAACAAATGAGAAAGAAACAACATGGCAACGTGATCTTGTTTTTTCAGAGGCAAGTGTATACATGCTTGATCCATCTGCATACACCAAAAGGGACATGCAGGTGACAAATGACAACAACAAAGTTTCTGGTGAGCTATGTACTTGAAAAGTCTTATTTGGTGTGTCAGTTTGTATTTTTTTTTTTTTTTCATGTTAGAGGCTGCAGTTTGAAAGTTCTGGTTTAAACATAAAAATGACTTTGGTCATTCCTAACAAACCACATTCACTTGAGAGAGACTTGTTCCATATTGTATTTGTTCCCTTCCTTTTAGTGATCTATCTCATGCAAAAGGTGTTTCAGAAGGAGAAATCTGTACTTGTCTGTCTCCCTCTAGTTTACTGCTCTGCATCCGGGATCTTTTCTGGTTGAGTATTTTTGAATCTCATTAAATGCACTATTTACTCTATCTGCAAGAGAAAGGCTGTTAAGTAAGATCCCAGCATGTCACAAATACATGCCTCCCCACACTTTGAAATAAAATGCTGACACTTCTCATTACCTTTTATTCAAGGTACTTCAGCCAGCCTTCTGTCCAACTGACAGGAATGTGTCCATGCTAATAGAATAAATTTTGTGAGTAGGCCTCAATAAACTTGCAGACTCCGGAGAAGTGCCAAAAGTGCTGCTCCCTAACCTGATGAGACAGGGTGAGCCCACCCCAGACGCTATCCGTTTGACTGGATATGGCGGGGGGGGGGACACAAGCTAAGTCCTTCGGAGGACACAAGCACTCAGTGTGCAATGAAACAAGGCAGATTGCACCTCCTTCTGACTCAGTTCCGTGTGCGAATCCAACCACCCCCGAGATCATAGTGCTTTCAGAGCACCGAGAAGGATCGCACCAGGCTAAGGTTCAGGAGGAAGTCCCCACCAAATCTGATAAAGACATTGCCAACATGTGTGAGAGCCAAGAAAAGGAGAACATGCAGCCAGGGGAAGCCAACCCCAAGCTTCCAGAACTTGCCATTGTTCCCTCTTTGAGCACCTGGTTAGAGACTTTCAGTTTCCCCTGAGATTTTCTTGAAATCTTGGCAGAGAGAGTCCACCCTCTCCATGCCTTATTTCAGGGGAATTTCTTATGGGACTGCGGATTCAAGCAGCAAAATGCTCCTGCCCAGCCAGAGCACAGGTCAGCAAAGGCACTCACCCGGGCACACCCTGACATGACCATACATACTCCCGTTGACAGCATTCCATCAGGGGAGATCCTAACCAACATGACTGTGAGTCCCAAATACCACTCTGAGGCTGATGTGGCTACTGCCTTCCCCTCCACAGAGCTATACTGGTGCCAGCTCACAGTCACATTCAGTGGCACTCAATACTTTTTTACTATGGTGGTCTTGAGAAGGGTCAAGACAGTCCTTGGCTCTGTCTCAATCACCATCCTGCCAAGAGACAAGACATTACTCCAGGAGGTATTCGGGTCAGATGCCAGCCCCAACTTTTATTTGGACAAAAGGGTCTCAAGCAATGAGTGGGCTCTGCCACTATTGCAAGTAATTTCAGAGACCCACAAACAAACACATTCCAAGGACTGGAAGGGAAAGCCCCCAGACTGGGCAAATCCCTCCTTTGTGCAGCAGCCAAGGAGCGAGGCGACTGCCTTACTTCCCTTCATGAGATGGCAGCCACCTTGAGGAGGCACACTCAGGCAACGTTTTCCCTTTTTGTATATAGTTTGTTTTAGTTGTAGTTATAGTTGTAGATTGTGAGCCTCTTCCCCTTTTGCAACAACAGCAACATAATCACCTCTGCTGCCCAGCTGATCCAGGCCAGCTTCATGGGATTAATGCACCCGGAGATCCTGAGCCTGCTAAGAGAGCGCTACGCAGAATCTTTGGAACACCCTGCCGCTTTGGCACCGGTACGACACGCCACCTGGAAGGGCCTAACCCTCACAGTGGAAGTCGCACACGAGAGGATTCTGGATCCGGTAGTTTTACATCGAGTATCCCACCTAGGGCTCCCCCTCATAGCCACCAATAAATCATAGAATCATAAAATCATAGAAATGTAGAGTGGGAAGAGACCACACGGGTCATCCAGTCCAACCCCCTGCTATGCAGGAACACCCTCAAAGCATTCCCGATGGGTGGCCATCTAGCTTCTGCTTAAAAACCTCCAAGGAAGGAGACTCCACTATATTCTGAGGCAGCATATTCCATTGCCGGACAGCCCTGACTGTCAGGAAGTTCTTCCTGAGGTTCAGGTGGAATCTCCTTCCTGCAGCTTGAATCCATTGCTCCTTGTCCTGGTCTCTGGAGAAGCAGAAAACAAGCCCTCTCCTTCCTCTACATGGCATCCCTTCAAATATTTAATCATGGCTATCATGTCCCCTCTTAACCTTCTCTTCTGCAGACTAAACATACCCAGCTCTCTAAGTCTATCCTCATAGGGCATGTCTTCCAGGCCTCTCACCATTTTGGTCGCCCTTCTCTGGACTTGCTCAAGCTTGACCATGTCCTTCTTGAATTGGAGTGCCCAGAACTGGACACAGTATTCAAGATGAGGTCTAACCAAAGCAGAGTAGAGTGGTACCAGTACCTCCCTCGATCTAGACACCATACTCCTGTTGATGCAGCCGAGAATTGCATTGGCTTTCTAGGCTGCCGCATTACACTGCTAACTCATGTTCAGCTTGTGGTCTATGAAGACTCCTAGATCCCTTTCACATGTACTGCTATCCAGCCACTTGTCCCCCATCCTATATTTCTGTATTCCATTTTTTCTACCTAGGTGTACGACCTTACACTTATCTATGTTGAATTTCATTTTGTTAGCCTTGGCCCAGCTCTCCAATCTATCCAAGTCATTTTGAATTTTGATCCTGTCCTCTGTTGTATTAGCAACCCCTCCCAATTTGGTGTCATCTGCAAATTTGATGAGCATGCCCTCTATTCCCTCATCCAAGTCATTGATAAAAATATTGAACAGCACTGGGCCCAGGACAGAACCCTGTGGCACTCCGCTAGTCACTTCTCTCCAGGATGAAAAGCAGCCATTTGTGATCACTCTTTGGGTTTGGTCGGTCAACCAATTACAAATCCAACTAACGGTAGCCCTGTCCAGCCCGCGTTTTACTAGTTTCTTTGCAAGAATGTCATGGGGAACTTTGTCAAAGGCCTTACTGAAATCGAGATATGCTACATCCACAGCATTCCCTTCGTCTATCAAGCTAGTAACTCTATCATAAAAAGAGATAAGATTAGTCTGGCGTGACTTATTTTTGAGAAATCCATGTTGACTTCTCGTGATTACCGCCTTGCTTTCTAAGTGATTAGAAACTGACTGCTTAACGATCTGCTCCAGGATCTTTCCAGGTACTGATGTCAGGCTGACTGGACAATAATTATTTGGGTCCTCTTTTTTCCCTTCTTGAAGATGGGGACAACATTTGCTCTCTTCCAGTCTGCTGGAACTTCTCCTGTCCTCCAAGATTTCTCAAAGATTATAGCAAGCGGTTCCAAAATGACCTCTGCCAGCTCTTTTAATATCCTAGGATGCAATTCATCTGGCCCTGGAGACTTGAATTCATCCAGTATGGCCAGGTATTCCTGTATCACCTCTCTACCTATTACGTTCCTCATTTCCCCTGCTTCCTCACCTGCTCCCCAACTGCCAGGTTGAGTGCTTGTATCCTTCTGGGAAAAACTGAGACAAAGAAGGTGTTAAGTAGTTCTGCCTTTTCTCTTCCCCCTGTGAGTAATTCACCATCTTCTTTGCGCAGTGACCCTATCGTCTCCTTCTTTTTCCTTTTGCTGCGGACGTATTTAAAAAAGCCTTTTTTATTGTTTTTAATGCCTCTGGCCAGCCTAAGTTCGTTCTGTGCTTTAGCCTTTCTGACCTCCTCCCTACATCTCCGGGCCACTTGCTTAAATTCTTCTTTGGTGGTTTCCCCTTCTTCCATTTCCTATACATGTTTCTCTTAACACTTAGCTCAGCTGAGAGTTCTTTAGTCAACCATTCTGGTTTCTTCAGATGCCTTCTATTTTTCCTCCTTATTGGCACAGTTTTAGACTGTGCCTTCAATATCTCCTTTTTAAGGAACTCCCATGCCTCCTGAACTCCTTTCCCTTTCACTATTCTTGACCACGGAATTCCAGCCAGCAGCTCCCTAAGTTTACAGAAGTCCGCTTTTTTAAAATCTAAGATGAGTGCTTGGCTACCCTTTTCTTCTCCTTCCCAATGAATGCCAAATTCCAATAGGGCATGGTCACTCCCCCCTAAAGATCCAACCACTTCTACCTCATTAACAAGGTCATCCCTGTTGGTCAGGATCAGATCTAGAATATTTGATCCCCTTGTGGCCTCTTCCACCTTCTGGACCATGAAGTTGTCTGCAAGACGAGCAAGAAACGTGCTGGACCTTGCTGTCTTGGCAGAATTTGACTGCCAGCATATATCCGGGTAATTGAAATCTCCTGTTATTACTGTATCTCTCCTCCTTGAATGTGCAGTCATTTGCAGTCATTTGGTCTTCAAAGTCCTCAGCCTCGTTTGGAGGTCTGTAGTAAACCCCCACCAGAACATCCCTCTTGTTTCTCGCTCCCTTAATTCTTACCCAAATGCTCTCGACCTGTCTTACTGGGTTTAAGTCAAGGATCTCTTCACAGGTGAAACATCCTTGACATACAAGGCTACTCCTCCTCCTTTCGTGTTTGGTATATTTTTACAAAATAGGCTATACCCCTCTATTCCTATATTCCAATCATGAGACTCATCCCACAAGGTCTCAGTGATGCCTATCAAATTGTATTTATTTTGTTGTACTAGGAGTTCAAGTTCATCCTGCTTGTTTCCCATACTCCACGCATTAGTGTATAGACACTTAAGTCCCGGGCCCTTCCTGCAAGTTCTGTACTATTGTTTCTACTCCTCCCGCCATTGGCCGCTTGTACTACTTGTCCAGTATCAATTGGGCCTTTCCCCCCTGCGCTCGCCAAGTCCCTGATCTGAATAATATTGTCTCCCTCCCCAGCGGAACTTAGTTTAAAGACCTCTTAATCCTCCTTGCGAGACTGTTTGCAAAAACATTCCTGCCAAGTTTTGTAAGGTGCAGCCCATCCCTCGCCAGAAGCCCACGTTCATGGAAATTCAGACCATGTTCCAAAAACCCAAACCGTTGCCGGCGGCATCACGTGCGGAGCCAGTTGTTGACCTCTGCTATTGTCCTTTCCCTACGTGCGCCATATCCTTAAACAGGGAGCAGCGACGAAATGACCACCTGCGCTCCAAGGTCCTTAAGCTTCATCCCCATAAGCTCATAGTCCTTTGCGATATGGTAAAAGCTGCTCCTCGCAGTGCCATTGGTTCCGACATGAACCAAAATGAGGGGCTTATGGTCAGTGGGTTTGATCAGCCTGGTTAGCCTCTCCGTTACGTGGTTGATCCTGGCCCCAGGCAGACAGCAGACCTCTCGATTGAGCTTGTCCGGTTTGCAAATTGCCCTTTTGGTTCCTCTAAGCAAAGAGTCCCCAACAACCAGAACTCGCCTCCTCTGAGGCTTGTCCTGGTCTCCTCGACGAGCATGTTCCACTAGGACTGCCTGGGCATTCTGTTGAGACTGGGAGCATTGACCTAGTTCCTGTTGCCGAAGTTGGATTTCTTCTTGTTGACATTCTGTTCCCTCCGCATGGCACTCCTCATTGTTCATAACGCCAAGAACTTTGAAGCGATTGTGCAGGTGAAGAGTCTCTCTTGACTTCCTGGTCCTTCTACTCCTCCGTGTGACATTTGCCCAAGCCTCCGTTTCCTGGCACAGTGTTCTAACTTGCTGATCTGGCAGCTCCTCCGTGCATTCGGTCTTCCGGTAGGTCCTCTCTGTCCTATCCAAAAACACCTCCCCTTCCCTAATAAAATGAAGATCAGAAACTCATGCCTCCAGCTGGCGCACCTTCTCTTCCAAGAAGGTGACCAGTTTGCACTTGGTGCAGGTGTACCCGACAACATCTTGTGGCAAGAAAAGGAACATGCCACAAGTGTTACAGGTGCCACCCTATTACCACCACAATTGTACCATTGGTCCAACGGTACACACTCTTTCAATTTATCTGGTTGTTTATTCCACCATCATTGGATTCAGTGCTTCCACAATATTGACAGCTTTAGCCACGGCAATATTTCTGATTATATATTGATACCTGTCAATTCCACAGTCATGGCACACATTAATAGTGAGTGCTTTTGTTTACGTATCCCATGCACAAATTTGACAGTACTGCCTAGTGGTGCGACGGTAAGAGTGAACCGCATCGCTGGCAACCCGCGCTTCTGCTCTAAGCACACACAGGATTGTTTTGGCAACGACTTCTATCTCCAGTGGGAGATAAGAGATTATGTATTAGAGAATGCATACGTGCCCACGGAGTCCGAACCAGTCAGATTCCCCATTGAAGATGAGGTCCCTGTGTCTTTATGGCTACAGAATCTCACCCGCCTGTCACAGAGAGTTGTGGAGGTCTTGCACTCCCTGCACCAGATTGCCTTGTCAGTTAACCACTCCGCCAAGGTAATCGTTAAAACATCTGAAGAATTGGAAGCTGCAACACGACATTCCTGGTGGGACACCTTCACTTGGTCATCCACTGGGCAAGCGATCTCCCACTTTGCCTTGCACCCTTTAGTCATCCTAGTCACATTTCAGGTCATACTCGCCTTATGCTTGATTGGCCTTGCACTGTGGGTCAAGAAACAGATTTTTCAGCTTCAAGCTGGCTGGTTTTATTGAGAGCGCTGAGGCTCATACTGTGTAAATAGTTTATTGTTAGTGTGTAGTGTTTTGTTTTGACGTCCCACTTGATTTCAAAAGCCTATCCAAAGGAGACCAATCTTTAGGTCTGCCTCGGAGTCCAGCTTTTTATGAGGTAGGGATGTTGCTCACTCAGAACCTACATCGAGCCATCAGTACTGTACTTGCAACAGCCCCAAGCCCTCGGGTTTACATCATCAGGCTTGGAGCTTTGGCTCTAGGTCTGAGCGAGAGGGAAGGGAATACTCAGTGTCCTGCACTGTCCAGTGGTAAGGCGGCCTCAGAATCAGTGTGCAGGTGGGAGGCTATATTGACAGACCAGGCATGGTCGGGTTGGCATGGCTTCTCGCCAGGAGAATGGTCTCAGACCATTCCGAATTAGCAACCTCGCTACCGTCTTGGCCTTCCTACGGCCAATACAGCTCTGTTTTTGGGAGCTATTTAAACCCCTCTCCCTCTTAGACTTTTTGGTTACAGTGATCAAAACTTCAGGGTTCAGCTCTAACTCCTATTAGGCTTTGAGGCAGTAATTTGCATTTATTTAATACATTGGCTGCTAACATTGTCAGTTTTCTACAAAATAGCTACAGGTTGATGGCTCCAGGGAACCGGGACTATCCTTGGAACTAACCAACACTCCCGGGCACCGTGGGGGAGGGGGGTGAAGATGAAAGATCGCAGCTCCAACCGGGACCCAGTCTGAGGAGATGCCCCAACCCCTCTGATGCAGCTGTGAGACTATGGGGAGGGTGATCCCCACACCCTCCGATGGAGATAAAGACTGTTTTGGCCAAAAACCTCTAATTCCAAAGACTTTTGCCTTGCACAATGGACCATTCCTCCTGCAACGACCTGCGAGGTGCAAGCAGTGGATAGTTAGCTTTCACTTGTTAGCTAGTCTGCAAAATTGGATACATTGTAACTTTCACCACTTTGGTTTTGCTCGCTCCTGCAGTGCCTCATTGGAAGGCACGGTTTTGCTTCCAGCTTCAAAAGGTTTTGCATTTGCTATTTACTACTGTTGCTCATTTACTGACAGTTCTCTGTTGACGGGACTATTTGACATTGACAATTGCTTTTGACGTTTGTGTGAATGTGTTTAGGCTCAGGTTTTCAGATAGGAATATGTTTTATAAGTTAGAAACCCTCCTTGCTTCCCGCAGAATTTCTTTGCCCATGGAGTAATACTACCCCTGAGCCTGTGGACCCCTATTCGGCGCTAAAATTGCTTTGGAATGTTTAATTGGAAAATGTTCGATATTGTCCCAAATAGCCCATTTTCGAGGGAGGAATGTTACTGCAGTTCCTAAGCCGCACTTGGGGTGACATTAGATATCATTTTGATATCAATAATTTGGCCTACTATACCCCTCTGTTCTCCACGTGCTTGCAAGGCACCCGGACAAGCACGCAAACAGGCTTGGTTGCTAATCACTGGAACATTCAAAACAAATACAGGCTGGCCAGAAATATCCAAACTGCTGCTTCAGGAGACCTCACGGCAAGTATCCTCATCATGTATGCATGCAACTTACAAAGAACTCCCTGCCTTGAGTAGGCAGCTTGATTAGAAGAATCCTCATCTGTCAAGCACTCTGCATTTGTATACTGTCTACTTTATTGTCAATTCAGACCTAACTCAATCATGCTAAATTCTGAACTTTTGGAGGCTTTGTCTCCAGCCCGAAACTCATTGTTTTCCCCAAGTACGGACTAGCCTGTGGCTACATTTTCCCCTTTAAAAATCCCTGACTTTGTGAGCTTCCTTGGATCGCTCCTGATTTCCATCCAGCCTTGCTGCCACATTGCTTTGGTGAGCCTTCCCCTCAGTCCCACATACTGAGACTCCAAATCTCTGAACTTCTACTGAAGACTACCCGGGCTTCAGGACAGGTGTAGTATTACCCAAACCAACAATTCCTCTAAAAACCCCTCTATCCCACTCCAACCTTTATTTCTTTAGTTCTCTGCGTGAGTGTTTTGCATACACTGTTTGATTGTATTTTAATAAAAACCACAATTATTATTTCAATTCTGTGTGCTCCTTGACTTGGCCTGACCCCGTAGACGCTGGGTAAAAGATCTCGCTCCGTTGCCCTGCCTCTCATATTGCTAGCTTGTGCTCTTGGCTAATTTCCCCAACTTGTACAATTGAGAACGCATTTAGGTGTCCCTCCCGGACCCCCGGAAAACAGGGTAACAACTACATTCTCATCATCCACAAGTCTGGGGTTCTCATTAAGATGCCTTTGGTGGGAAGACTATCAAAGTCACACCCAGCTTGGAGGTTATTGGCTATGCCCCATTTCCTCATGCCAGTGAAAACTACACACTCACTTGTGTTCATGTGGGATCTTATTTTAATCCCATGCCCTCTCAGCAAAAAAAGATATAAGCTGCCATCTTTCAGCAGGGTTGGAGGGGTCACCTAACACCTTGATTTGGGCGGGTAACTATGGGGGACCATTTTCCCTTATGTGGACCATTTTTCTTCCTTTTCTTCATCACCCTCCCAGCAGGCTGCACCAGTGGTATCATATCAATTCCAGTTGATAAAAGTGGTATCATATCAATTCCAGTTTCACTTTCTAACGATTGTGGGTTATTTTAGTTTTGGGAGTATGTGTGGAAGCTTGGGTGTGGGAGCAAACCTGCTGCATTTGATAGTGGTTTTAACTCATTTGGGGCAGTTGGGGTGGTGAAAAATCAGCCACTTTTTTTTATGGGAAGCCTGGGTTCTTTGGAGGCTGCAAATTGGGACCCTGAGGGCTTCATGTGGCCCATGAGCTGTGGCTTCCCTATGTCTGGCCTCGATCTATTTCCCCATACTGAGCCACTACCCTATACGTGTAACTAAATAAAGTTTTGGCTTGTTTTCTTCTAGCAAAATGTCTGTGCTTTGGCTCCCCATTTTCTGCTAGACCCACAACATTTCTTTAGAAAACCTGGTACAGCTTTGCTCATGTCCACTGCATGTCTTCTTGCTGAACAGTAAATATTATTGAATTAATATCAAGTTTTTAATAGTGGGACCCAACACTGGAGGAAGGACATTTTATACTACCTAAACTGAGACTTTATTCTCTGAAGGCTCATCCCTTCTAACCATTAGATAAAGCTGTCCAATTTGGCTTCTACTGACTTTTAAAATATAGGCTAACATCTAAAATTATCTCTAGCCTTACCAGTGTAAAGATCGTCATTACCCTTTGGTTTCCACCAACAAAGGAACCTATTGGCTTTGCACTGGATGGAAACTGTTCTGGATGTATGGGATGGAATGGCTATTTTTTCATACTTTCAAAACAGAGGATGACCGCTTTGCTTTTCCTGATCCTAGCAAACCTAGGGATTACTCCAGGTGAAATATAATATCTGCATATCCATTGAGGGTCTGCAGTCTTTTCTCCTCAATATATCTCAAAATAACATGCAGACTAAACTACTTTGCTGGGAATTGTAGTCCAGAAAGGTAAACTTCCTAAGCTCTCCTATATCCCCCCACCCGTTTTTTCCAGAACATCTAGTCTGATAAACAGAGCTTGAGATTTTAAAAGCTTGCCCACCTTTTTGCGTCGTTTTAGTTGGCCAATAAACAAGAACCAAGGTAGCATAGCAGGTTAGACTAAGATTTGAATCCCTGCTTAGCCATGGAAGCCCTCTGGATGAGCTGTCTTGTTTGAGCATTCAGCACCATGTCAAAAATTCTTCATTTCATCTATTGGATGAAAACACTGCCCGCAAGTTACACACAAAATTTTTTGGGAGGTGGGCTCTGTTGTGAACATGGCCAATGCCCACTCTTTTCACTCTAGGTTGAGCAGTACCCTTGCCCTTTGGGATAGCTGCTGGCCTGCTATTGTAAGATTTCCAGGAGACTGGAAGTTTCTATGAGATGATATCTTACAGGAGCCTGGCATGGTTCACAAGGGCCTTTCCTCTCACAAGACCTGAAGTGGGTCTTGTACAGGCTTGCCACATGTGCCCTGGACATTCTTTTCTGTCTCTTATTGCTATTTTCAAAATATGTCAATGCTAAATGTGACTCCCCACGCCATGGAACAGAAGGCAAGGATGCGAAGGAATCAAAGATACTCTAATCTAGTTGCTAAAAAATTGCACCAACAATTGCACTATCCTTTTGTACTTATGCTAGATGGCACCTGTAATATCTCTGAAAACATATCAGAAGTACCTTTCTGGGACATATGAGATGCCCCTCAATTTTTCCTTTGGAACTCCCTCTTTTTATGGCTGGACCTTTCCATCCCTCTCTTCAACACACAATCCAACTCACCTCTCAAACTGGAGGAGGCCTTAAGTAGTTGTTCTTGTATGAAAACAAAATGTACATCTGTGTGGGATGATTTTATCTAGCTGTACATTTTTCTAGGGTGAAACAGACTACCATGTTTGATTGATTCTTCTTGTATCTTCTTGTATGCTTCCATTTTTTGGTTGTTTAAAAATAGTTTTCAAAGGAGGGAAAATCCTCATCTTGTTCTCCATGCTGAAATGGTGCTCCTCAGGATAGTAATCATCTGTAATTAATGCTCATAATTTTGCTGCTATTTAATGGTATCTCAGAAATTGCCACCTCAAATAGATCATACTAGGATGATACTCCATTTCAATCAGTTATCAAGAACAACCCTCCCATGTACCAGGGGTGCTCCAGGGACATCTCTGTTCAGTTTGGTGTGACTTGCACAAGGGAAGGCCTGATGGGTTGCATTCCACATCAGTTAGTGGGAGGGAGGATGCCCCTTGCTGGGTGCCACAAATTCTGTCTTGGCTCAGATCATCCTTCCTTTCCACCAAATAAATGCATAGGGCTGTGCCTGTTGCTTCATGGGGAAAGGTGACTTCACCACCACCATCAAAGTACTTCCAACAGATGGCCATCCAGGCTCTGTTTAAAAACCTCCAAAGAAGGTGGACAGAACAGATCTTAGAAGATGTTACTGAGCAATGCTGTTACCTTTAACACATCACCTTTTGAGGTAGTAAGGACTAGGAATGCCAGCAAAACCTACCATGGAGTCTGCTGGTATTAGATTTTCCCTGTTCCAAAGAAGTAGCATCTTTGTGATGCTAGATTGTCTTGCCACAGTGAAATCTGTTGCCAGGAGGAAAGGATCAAAATTTACAAGGATATTTATGTATATGCATGCAAAAAATATTGCATTACTTTTGAAAATGATTGATGATGATGTTGAAATAGATGCAAATAAAAGAGAAGGAAGAAGAAACACATTTTTGCATATACAAATATCTGTAACTGCTTTGGATTACAATGCCTTGTAGAAAAATTTGCATTGCTTTCTGACCAAAGTCAGCTGGCATGAAAAAAAATCCAGAAAAAGCACTCTGTAGACCGAGTGGAGTGCAGCAGCTGACCTGATGAAACATGTGTTTGATTTATACATCCCGATGAGGAATTAGCATTGTTCCTTTTGCAAAATCAGGTCACAACTTGTAACAGCATTACAATGACCCTTCCACTTTCATGAGAATTCAGAGTGCAGAACTCTAGTGAAAGTGGAGAAACCATGCATAGGTTGCTGTGCCTTTCCTCATTCCCTTGCCTTTTGTCTGGGTATAGAGAACGCCCACCAAGCCAAAGGCAACCTTCCCTCTTCTGTATGGTGCTCCCTCTTCCATTCCCTTGCCTTTTGTCCAGGTGTGGAAAAGAAAGTCACATGCACCTGGCCAAAACGCAAGGGAATGGGAGGAAGACAATGGGGGGAAGGCACCTGTGCATCTCACAAATAATCAAATCTGGAAAAGTCAAACCTGCTAATGTAGAGAGAAGACTGTAACTAGTTCCATTTACTAGTTTTTGTTGCTCTTGCAGGGGATATTTTGTGAAAATTTTTTTTTCACTTAAAAGACCTTATAGGGAAAGGAACTAAAAATAATAAAAAGTATCCAATAATATACTAGTTACATGATAGTTTTTTGTTTTTAATGCTGATGGTAACAAATTATGGGGTGGGGGTTTGCAATGAATTTCATGATTGCATTTTAGGCTCTGGGAGATGATGAATGATCTTCCTATTTCTTGCTGCTGATGCTGAATAAAACACTACTAGTACTACTCAACAGTTGGTTCCCCCCCCAACAATTCTGTAATATCTCTTCACACCACATAGTAAGAGCACTCTCATTCCACTTTAACTGTCATGGCTCCATCTTATGGAATCCTTGGAGCTGGTATTTGTTACTGTGTACCTTCAAGTTGTTTCTGGCTTATGGTGGCACTATGGTGAACCTATCATGGTTTTTTCTTGGCAAAGTTTTTTCAGTGTGGGTTTGCTTTTGCCTTCTTCTGAGGCTAAGGCCATTTCCGCACTAGCCTGTTATAGCACGATGATTCAACTTTCAACGTCCTCTGGAACATCCTCTAGTGCAGAAATGGCCTGAGACAGCATGACTTATCGAAAGTCACTCATGGGCTTCCAGAGTTGTAGTCCAATGCTCAAATTGCCACATTGTGGTAACTTTCAGTTGTTTTTTTAGAGAACAATATTTACAGTTCTCAGCCAGAGAGCTTGAGTGCCTCACCAAACTACAAAGCCCAGGATTTGTAGGATGTAGCCATGACAGTGAAAGTAGTATCAAAATACTAGTGTATAAAGAGACTTACATTTTAGAGCCTTTCTGCTCTACACTGTTATAGTGCTTTTATTATTCCACTTTCAACCTCCTATGGAATCCTGGAGTTTGCAGTTTAGGGAGAAGCATTTAGAATTCTCAGCCAGATTACTCTTTGGCCTCCATAAACTACAGACCCTAGAATTCCACAGGCTGTTGAAAGTGGAATAATAACACTGTAACAGTGTGGTGTGGAAATGCCCTTAGAAGGTAGAGATTCTTCTCTTCTTCTTCCTCGTCTGTCTTGTCCAGTCGCTGTCTAGGATCCGAAGTTAATCGTTTCTGGTTGATTCTGTCCCAATGTCAAATTGCCTTTGCATAACCAGTGGGAACCCCTGCTGTCTTGGGAAACATCTAAGTTAGTCTTTCCCAGCCTAGTGCCTTCCAGGTGTTTTGGGCCACAGTTGCCAATACTGGACCTCCTTCAGGATGAGGGGAAGTGGCCATATCCCCAGCATTCAGGCAATTCTGCATTCACATCCTTTCAGTCTGGGCTAAAGAAATAGCCCAAGTGCTACCCCTCAATTTTTCAACAGTTTGTGCCAGTAAATGCTCTGGTTCCTTCCCACCTGCTGCCCCCATATCAAAGCCCAGCTATGCTGCATTGCTCAGGACCTCCACTACTGTGGAGAAGTAGCGCCTAGACAGGACTGAGGCTAGGGATGAAGGAGTGCAACAGATTTATGCTGCTTCTCCTGCTTCAAAGCACAGCTCCTATGCATAAGCAATACCTTTATTTGTTGTTGTCACTGTGTGCCTTCAAGTAGTTTCCAATTTCTGGTTTAAGGCAACCCTATCATAGAATTTTCTTGGTGAAATTTGTTCAGAGAGGGTTTTCCATTGCCTTCCTCTGAGGTTGAGGGAGTGAGACTTATCCAGGGTTACTCTGTGGGTTCCTGTGGTCAAGTGGGGATTCCAAGCCTGGTGTTCTGGAATCCTAGCTCAACACTCAAACCACTACCCTATGCTGGCTTTCCTACATCTTTATTCAGAGAAATCAAAATGATACAAATTAGTGAACAAGCTTTTAATGTACTTCAGGAAATTTCCTCAAGTTAAATGTTAAGCAAAATGGGGTTGTGAGATTTAAGCATCACTTGTTGAAATTCCCCCCCTCCTGTCAACACAAACGTTAAAGATACAGCAGTTATAT
>CAOKZL010003868.1:0-64886 GCA_948472985.1 Iguana delicatissima | reverse complement strand
TTTTTGGCCTCAGTAAACTACAAACCCCAGAATTCCACAGGAGGTTGAAAGTGGAAGAATAGCACTATAACAGTGTAGGGTGGGAACACCCTGTGACTTACAGTGACCCTATGCTAGGTTTTTCTGGCAAGATTTCTTCAAAGGAGATTTGCCATCCCCTTCCTCTGAGACAGTGCAACTTGACTTGCCCAGAGTTCCCTACTGGGTTTCCATAGCTGAATGGGGATTAGAATAATAGAATCATAGAAATGTAGAGTTGGAAGAGACCACACGGGCCATCCAATCCAACCCTCTGCCATGCAGGAACACCCTCAAAGCACTCCCAACAGATGGCCATCCAGCGTCTGCTTAAAAACCTCCAAGGAAGGAGACTCCACTACACTCCGAGGCAGCATATTCCACTGCCGGACAGCCCTGACTGTCAAGAAGTTCTTCCTGAGGTTCAGGTGGAATCCCCTTTCCTGCAGCTTGAATCCATTGCTCCTTGTCCTGGTCTCTGGAGCAGCAGAAAACAAGCCCTCTCCTTCCTCTACATGGCATCCCTCTCTCAGAGTCCTAATCCAACACTCAAACCACTACCACTCACTGACTCATTTGTGTTTTTACAGATAAGACAAATCTTTAAATTTTTAATTTTCCTATTGCAATTTACATAAAGTAAATGAGAAACACAGTAAATCCAGATATAGGGAAATACAATACTTAATTTTAATTTTCCTCTCAAACATTATTTTCCATGCTTCTGTCAAGGAGCTAGGGTAGCAGGTCATGAGGTTTTTCACATTTTATCCTCAACAGAGTAGATTGCAATAGCTGTGTGAGTATTCTGTGGTTACCAAGTGTAATTTATGGTGAATGGGAACTTGAACCCAGAGTTCTCTGATCTGAATCCTCAACATTAACCTTTGTATCATTAGGTAACCTAAAATTACCTTGTCTTCCCAATTGCAAATAAATCAAAGTTAATCAGAAGGTGTGATTCTATCTATGTCTGACCTCTCATATACTTGTGCTCATCCCTGTGATCATAGAGTAGCCATGACTGGCTGGTTGTGGGACAAAATGGGAAACCCTAGGGCTGAGTGATTATTGTGGTGTTGAGACAAGTGTGTCATGCAAGCCTAAGTGGGAGTCCATGAGAGTGTTGCCACAAGAGTGACGCCCTCTGGCTGACTGTAGTTTTGTGAGATTTCAGCATATTGCATGTATTGGGATGGAGAAGAAAGGCTCAAGCAGGTAAATGGAGTACGATTGGCTTCAGTGAAGAATGGTAATGCTATTCCTTACCTGAAGCACCTAATAGCCCTCTTCTTGTTTTCTAGAGGCCATGTTTGAGTAGCTTTTACATTTAAAGAATGAAGTGCCTGATTCTGATATCTGAATGGCTCTTTAGAGCAATGGTTCCCAATCTTTCCCTCTCCATTTCTTTTAAACTTCATTTCCAAATATCTTTGTCTATTGGTCATGCCGGCTGAGGCTTCTGGGAATTGAATTCAAAGAATTTGGAAGCTGAACACTGAGAATCACTATCCTAGAGTGCATATGGGAGAGCTGTTGGAACTTGGAGGTCTAAAGGATGTTTTTCAAAAAAATCAAACACTCCCAACATTTACAGAAATTTAATGGTCCAAGCAAGAAGACAGGAGTATGGACAGCACAATATAATATATTCACTTTTTGCAGGCAATTGTTGCTTTCTTATCAGATAATAAGAATGTTTAATTATTGCCCCTATTCCAGGCATTTCGTTTCATTTAGGATCATCCAGGCAGATGATCCTAAATGAAATGAAGCTGATCTTTTAACACAACATTATCTATCAGATAAATAAATTTCCTGAAATGCTGATTACTGTTGAACTGTTTTATTCACCATTTCAGTTTGGCAGTATTGCCTTTTGTTGCTCTTTCAGAGATCTGGAAGACTTGCTGCGTGCTGTTGAATGTCTGTGGCTAGTAATTACTGGACTAAATATTATTCACGCCTGCATTTTTGTCTTCCTCTCTTTGGTACTGTCACCCACATGGAAGCCTTGCTTTAAACATTAACACCAGTCTGCACTTTCTCTTGTCTGCTTAGAATACTAGATTAAAAAAAAAAAGGAATTGAAAATTAATTTATTATTGCTTTAAAAATGGTTGCCAGACTTATTTGACTGGCAAAAGTGCAAGAATGTGAATGGTGATGGAATATTCTGCTGGGATACCCATATATTTATTTTAGTCCCTTGTTGCCTTGACTCCTCAGCTCCTATCTGAGAACCCATGTGGCAGCTCGTGAAACTTGGAAGCCTGTAACTTGATTGCCCTTGTTGCTGAAACATGGTTGCATGTGAGTGATATGAATTACATAAGCGATTTGTGCCATGTGAAGGAAGAGCATTCATTTTTATATGCAGATAAGCTTGTTGGACAGATGGCATGATGTAGGTGTTTTGGCATTTGCTATTTGGGTGAAAGAACACAGGCAGAGGGCAGTTTGAATGAGTTGGTGGCCTCAAAATAGTTTCCTTCCTCTCCTTTTCAGTTGGAATGTATGTGGATCTTCACAAGTCACGTCTAGAGTAAGCTACCATGTGCTACCTTCTTTTTTTTTTCAATAACTTTATTGAAGTTCCATAATATAAAATAAGCATATATAATTGTACATATCATTGAATTATTTCTGTTATCTTCCATCCCTCACTAGATTTCAATTTTTTTCTATATAATCAACATATTGAACTTTAATGTACCACACTATCAAATGCTAATATTGCATATTAGATCCTGCAATACTTCAGACAAAGTATATTATAACATAATATCCATCTATTCACCCAGTTGCATCTTCTTAATATACACTCTATATTCTTCTACATTAAGCATTATCATCTGATAGTCCCCAGTAATTACCCGGCACTATTTGCCATTCTTTCATTATCTCTTCATCTGATTTCCCCTTTAATCTCTGACAGACTATATCTGCATTTCTGTTTTCCATAAAAGTTGCCCACCATTGATCAGTTATAGGAATTTGCTGCACTTTCCAAAGTCTTGCAAACTCAATTCTGGCTGTCATAATCATATACAATATTATCCGCCAGTATTTCTTTTGAACAGTAACATCAATCATATGTGTCATATTCAACAAATACATTTCTGGTGTTTTATCAAATTGTACTTTCAATACTGAACAAATCTTATTATGTATTTCTCCCCAATATTTCTTTGCTTTGGGACATGACCACCACATATGAAACATCGTACCGACCTCCTTTTGACATTTCCAACACTGCCCTGTTCCTGTTTTATAAGATCTCATAAGTTTTTCTGGTGTCATGTACAATCTATGAAACATCTTATAATAATTTTCTTTTAAATTTTGGGCAGCTGTGAATTTCTGTGTTCTTTTCCAGCTCTGTTCCCAAGACTCCAGCTGAATTGGATGTCCTACGTTTTGAGCCCATGTAATCATTGTAGACTTAATTGTTTCCTCTTCCCTCTCTTGCTCTAACAAAACCTGATATATGCAAGATAATAAATGTGGGGGATTTTCAAATAGCCATTTTATCAGTCCTTCCTTCTCTTTTCCTTCTCAATTCCATAAGTTTTTACATCCATCTGGAATCTTTCAGTTAGTTGTCTATAGGGGAACCAGTTTAAGATTACTCCCTCGTCTTCCAATTTTTCTCTTGTTTTAATCTTAATTATATTTCCAGCTGATTTTTCTATTATGTCCTCATATCTAAGCCATTTTTCTGTTTCCTTCCGTCTTCCAAAGAAAGCCTCTTGCGGGGACACCCATGATGGGAGCTGCGTAATGTTTTTAACCTTATTTTCATTCCATATTTTCAGTAATGATTTTCTTAAAAAATGATGTGAGAATTCTTTATCAATCTCTGCTTTATTGTAGAGCATATAGGCATGCCATCACATTCTTAAGTCAGCTCCTTCAAGTGCCAGCATTCTCATTTTTTGTAGGTTCATCCATTCTTTTATCCAAGTCATTGCTGCTGCCTTGTAATATATATGAAAGTCCAGTAATCCCAATCCCCCTCTTGCAGCTGTATGTGCTACCTTCTTTAAATCTGCCACGGAAGCCTTTCATTGGATTGTTGCTTGTTTTTAACTCTCTGAGCTAAAGGCACGTAACAGGACACTCTGAGGAAGTGGAGTACCTGCACTCTTTTGGAGATTAGCAATATAGTTGAAAGAGACAATTGTATATAAAATCAATAGGTGCATGAGAAGTGTCTTTACTGGAAGCGATTTGTTTTGGAATGTGTTGCATCCCAAACTCCCACTGTACTCATTTTTCTCTCCCAAGCCTTTAATTGAGAAAGAAGTTACCCTGGCTAATGAGTGCCTGGTCTAGTTTAATTTTCTAGGTGTCTAAATATTTATTCTACCTTTCTTCCAGTAGCATACCTGGCTGTCATCTATTTTATCTGCACAAGAGTTCCTTGAGGCAGGTCAGGATGAGAAAGAGACACTGCCCCAAGTCACCGAGTAAGTTTTATGATTCCAGGGGAACTTGGACATAGACCTGTAAAATCCCAGCCTAGCTTTATAACCTTTAAATCAAAGTGTGCATTCAGATGGCAGAACTGATGCCTGTGTTTAGCGCTGGCTGAGATGTTCACAGTTTGACCTATGTAGAGATGGCATGCTTGCAATTTTTGTTTTGTTTTGTTTTGGGTTTTTTTTGGTGGGACTGACAATAGAAATATCCAAGGAGGCAAAGGAGGATATCTTCTGCAAATCTGAAGTTTGAGATTTTACAGTTTGGTAAAACTCCAAAGAGTGATTTTGGAATTTGAGAAGAAAGAAGCAAACTTAACAGAAAAAATATCCTGCTCCAAGCAGAGCAGGCTTCAGGAGCGAGGCGTAGAGAGTCTACAGTCTCAGTGAACAAGGAACAAGCAGAAAGAGAGAGAGAGAGTGAAAGAGAGAATGTTTATTGTTGTGTGCCTTCAGGTCATTTCTGTCTTATAGCATCACTAAGACAAGCTATCATGGGTTTTCTTGGCAAGATCTGTTCAGAGGAACCTTCCTCTGAGGCTGAGAAAGTGTGACTTACTCAACCCGGTAGGTTTCCATGGCTGAGTAAGGCTTTGAACTGTGGTCTTCAGATTCATCGTCTGATGCTCAAGCTACTACACAACACTGGCTTGAAGGCAATGTAAGCAAAGGTATGTAAGAATCTAAGTTCATGTCAGTCCACATTAAGGCACAAAGGATCCAAGGGAGGAGGTAAGCATAGTCAAATACACTCCAACTTCAGGCACTCAAAGAGTGTGTAAGAATAGCAGTCAAGACAGAAACAGAACAAAACCAGTAGAACACCTGCCCAGAACTGACAGCTTATACAGATACAGGGCTTAGCTGCAGGCTGTTTGGAAAGTAGGTCCTGTTCACAACTCAGTTTCTTGATTCTGCTGTTTTGTTCTTTTTTCTGAAAAAGTTTTGACTTTTTTTTTTAGCTAATCAGTTTACATTTTGCAACTCGGAACAAAGATGTCCAAAGTAGAGCTTAAAAAGCTACTTTTTAACGCTTCAATGCCCTGAATCCCCTAGCTAGTACAGCAAATTAAAAGTCTGCCTAGGAAACTGCAATAAAATTTTAAAAAACAAAAACAATTCCAGAATAAATAATTTCCTTCCAAATTTGTATAGATTTTTCTATTGTAGAGTAAGTACAGTGTGCCCTCTGCTGGCATGATCTGTACGCAGGAATGCAAGGTCATGTGAAGCCCCATGTCCAGTTATTGTCAATGGACATGTCAGGTGCATACCTCTGCTATGTGGGTGCACACACGTTGTGTCCATTCATGATAATGGAATAGAGCATTTTTTGTTTTAAAAGAGGATTTCTGGAATGGAACTCCCAGATATATGGTGAATGCATGGTATGTAAATCCGCAACTAAGGGCCTGTCCAAACTATTTTTAAAATCTCAGCTGAGTCCAAAAAGCCTCATTTCTCTCCTCTGGAAGAGCATTTTTACTCCACACAGACTTCTCCAGCTAGTGAGGAGGAAGAAGAAAGGCTACAGAGGCTGGGTAGGCAGTTTGGCCAATAAACATTAGGACTTCATAATACTGTAGACGATTGGTCAATGAGAAATCTCTTCTGAGTCTTTGCTCACTACTGGCTCTGAAGACCTGGATGGGCATGCCTACTTTTTTAAAGGTGTAGTGCTCCAAAAATCTTATTGTTCTATGTCATAGCTGCTGGCTGCCTGTTGCCAGGCAATGGAGTGCAGAGCTAGCAGAAGGCTGTTTCAGCAGATAAACTGAGATAGCTTAACAGTTCAGCAGAGCTTGCCTGTTTAAGATTAAGTAGAAACATAGTCAAAAAGTCGGTCCTGGAGTTCAGGAATCCAGCAAACAGCAAGGTCGAATTGTCCAAGAGTTAAAGAATCCAAGCAGACAGCAAAGCAGCAAATCTGTAACACACAAAGGCAAGGGCTGGCAAACACATAAGTTGCTTCTGGCATTGGACCACCACCCTCTGTCTTCCTTAAAAAGGCTGGAGCCAGCTGGCTCTCATCCCAGCCTGCTGTCCTCATGGCCTGACTAATTCCCAGTGTGCTTATATTTGCTTGTCTTCCTTTGAGGCTTTTGTTCACCTTGAGAAGCTGACTCTTGACCCATGATGTTCTTGTCAGAGGGATGCTGGATGATGGGTGCTACACAAAAATCTCAGTAGCACTTCCCTCTGGCAAAACAGCTTACCAGAGTCAAGTGTTTGAAAAATCACCATATAGCAGAGTTTACTCACACAGCTTGGAAGCATGCCCAGCAGAGTATAAACATCAGCAGCAGATGCTCTGAAGCCAGGAAAAATATTCTCACGCAATGTTATCTTCCAACAGGAGGCCTTTACTCTTGAGTTACAATACATACAGTATATACAAGGCTCCAACGAAGTTTCAGCATTCAACAGCATGCGAAGATAGCCCCTGGCCACTCCTTCAAACATCAAGGGGGCACAGTTGGCTAGAACACACCCCCTTATATACAGACATTGCTGATGTAACTCTAGCAAATGTTGCTAGATGCCTGCCTTGGTTTCACAACCCAGTGACTCATACAGGTATTACATGGGATTGCATCATTCACTGTCTTCCCCAGGTGCAAACCTTAATGTACATCATGTATATTTTATTTGGACTTAGGTTCTGTCCAACCTTTCTTCACAGTTCTAACATAAATGCCCTATATTCACCCTCCCATCCAGAATAGAAAAAGTAGATGCTTTTAGTTGAAACTAGGAACTGCAGGTCCTGAAAATATGGAGCGTTTTGCTGTGATCTATCATGAAGTAAAAAGAAACCAGCCTTTAGGAATAAAATAGCTTTTTTTGTGCTGGAAATTGCTTTAATTTAGTCCTCTAAATTAGAGAAACATTGTCTCGTTGTTTTAAAGAAATCTCAAGAACTTTACCAACAGACAGAGCAACAAATAGGAACATTTCTTCCATTTGTTTTTTTGCCTATTTCATCTTTGCTTGAAAAACAACAAAATTACTGTAGTCTTCTCCACACTGTGGGAGAAAACAAGCATTTTTGTGCAATCTTCTACTTTTATTTGAGTTATCTCAAAGTATTCTGAAGGATTTTTCTATGCAAAACTGAAAAACCCCATGTGTTTTCTGTTCAGAAAATGTGTTCCCCCCTCCAACAAAAAATGTGTGTGTTTTTGTACAGAAAAATGATCCAGAACATGTTGGGATATTCAAATATGGGGAATAAAATGCACAAAAAGTGTTCTCTTATTGTTCCAGATGGGAATTTCTAATAGTCAAGAAACACATTTTTCAACTGCGAAATGAATAATAGAGAATATTATCTCCATCCCTATTGGGAAGCACAACATTTTGCTTTCATAAACCTAGGAACCAAAATGTCAACACTCTTGATAACATACAGAGAGCTACAGTTTTCTGCTGCCACAACATGTAGATAAGAGGATTCAGAATAAAATTACCCCTCTGCTTATGCTCCCCACAAATCACTACTGATGCTAATTGCTCCGTTATATTTACCTATTCTATGATGATGCTGATTTAGGAGCAGATATAATGATGAAGTCCAGGAAATGCAATTAGGTACTAGTGACGCGCTCTGTTTTGCAAGCAAGTAAGCTAAGGTGTACTCCTTTCTAAGTGTGGATAGAATTGGTTGAGCACAAGCAGGCATCTGCAAATTGCCCATAACCATCACAGCACACTCATTTTGATCAGAAATGAAGCACTGTCATAGAATTATATATTTATAGAGTTGGAAGGGGTCCTTTGGGCCATTGAGTCCAATCCCCTGCTCAACGCAGGATCTCTAGCTAGAGCAATCCCATTAGTAGCTGTCTAGCCTCTTTCTGAAAACCCCACCACCTCTCTAGGCAATTGGTTCCATTGCTGAACACTCTCACACTCAAGATGTTGCTTCTCATGTTCAGTCAAAATCTATCCCCCTGTAACTTAAAACCATTACACCTACTTCTGTCCCTTGAGGCAACAGAGAACAGGCCTGCACCCCACTCTTTTTGACAGACCTTGGGGTACTTAAAAAGTGCAGTCATGTCCCCCTTCAATCTTCTCTTCATCAAACCATTTATTGTAATGTCTAGTTTAGGCATAAACAATTTCTTTTACTACATATTTCCCTACAGTGTCTATTTCAAGATGACTTCAGTGTTCCATTACCAGTTTGCAAAAGGAGAGCTTTTACGATTTTGCCATGCGTCTTTCAGATATCAGCAGAAGTGCAATCTTTAGTAATTGGTTTACTGTAGACTTCCTTGAGTAATAAATGCCTGTTAAATGCAGTTTCTCCATTTACTTCAATGTGATTACTCCTGATGCAATTTTAAATAGTCTTGTCTCAAATGTGAAAGTATATAAATCCTCCTGGCTGAGTACAGTATTAACATCTACAGAGTAAGGGGGAGGAGGTCTCAGGTTTAGACCATAGGACCTGATAGGTATTTCCATGCATGGGTTTATTATGTTAGGGCTGGAGGTCCTCTGAAGATTATTTAGTCCCTCTGTCTGCACTGAGGCAGGATTTTCCAGAGACAACCCTTCTTGCCAGTTATAAACCCCACATTTAGAGCTCACTGTAGCCTGCTTTATTTCAATGTATGGAGCAGCAGCAGCCGCCAGTATTGTCCTGTGCATTGAAGCTCTCTTTGCCCTGGATTGCTTTTCTTTCCTGTTCTCTTGCTTGCTTGCACTGTGCACTTTGTTTCTTTGTAGAGGCTGTCTGTGACATCCTGTCTAAGTAAATTTTGGTCTTTTAATTGAAGTGAGCTCTGATATAGCATGTTCTTTTGTGCATGTTCCCTATGTTGCTTAGTCTAGTCTACCTTCACCCATGCTTGGAACAGTCTCCAATCAGAGCTGCGTATTTGGATGTATATATTTAAATATGTGTATCTCAACAGAAACATGATATTAGTCTGAAGTCTGCTGGGAGCCCCAAATAGAGTAGACCCATTTAATCAATGGAATTCATATACATGTTGACTCACACTTCAAAAATTGATTCAGTAGGTCTACTGAGACCTAAGGTCCTCTGCTAGCTTCTTTTAGCTGAAAAGTCAGCTAATAGTTTTTAAAGTAATATATACATAAATGTCAACAAGATACTAGGAGCATTTATAAAATATTGTTGCAAAGAGAAATGGAATCAGAGATTGTTAAAGACAATATGGTTAGATGGGCTCAAAATATTGGACACCCAGTTGAGTTGGATGCATGGATGAGGGCATGGAAGACAGATGTAAAATTTACACCAGGTTTAAATCTAAGGGAAAATTTTTACAAAATGTTACATAGATGGTACATGACACTTGAAAGATTGAAAAAAATTAAAAAAATGGGAATGGAAATTGTTGGAAATGTGATGGAAAGGAGGGGTCCTTTTTTCATATGTGGTGGACCTTTAAGGTAGCAAAAAAGTTTTGGAAAGAAATACATGATGAAATTCAAAGAATGTATGGATTAAATTCTGAAATGAAGCCAGAATTTTATTTGTTAAATATGTTAGGGCAACAAAGAGAAATAAGATCTCATCAAAAGACATTGTTATATGTAATAACTGCTGCAAGATTGACATATGCTCAATATTGGAAAGAAAGAAACTATATTGATATAGAAGAATGGAAATTAAAAGTCCTGGATATGGTAGCAACAGAAAAGTTAACCTTTTCACTTAAAAACAAACCAATCCAGAACTTTGAAAGAGAATGGCAAGAAGTGTTGAATTGGATTAAAGACTAAGAAAGAGAAGAAAGAAAGAAAGAAAGAAAGAAAGAAAGAAAGAAAGAAAGAAAGAAAGAAAGATTGTTGAAAAGATGGATAAGGTAAATTAATGTTGTAACAGATAAAGCGTAAACTGCAGTGTAACAATGTTAAAAGTAATAGTGTAAGATTGTTTGATAAATAGAAACAATGTATGTATGGAATGTAAACTCAGATTCAACTGGAAAAAGGACTCTTGGAAGTGGGGAGGGGGAATTTTTATTTTTTATTCAAAACTTCAATAAAAATTAATAAAAAACAAAACAAAAAACAAGATACTAGGAGCAAATGGTATCAAGTAAGAGCCTGGCATCAGATCAAGTGAACATCTTGGGAATAGAAAAGGGTATTTCAGAATTATACCGTCAAAAGTATATATGCAAAGTCAGTAGGGAGGATCAATGTCAGATCTCTGCAGGGAGGGAAAGAGAAAGAGGAGCCACTGTAAAGCAAAAGCTGTGTTTAGAGTAATAACCACTAATAATAGGCTAAAGTCAAGAAGGGTTAAAATCCAAAATCATGACAGGCTGGTTTTTACAAAAGTCAGAGATGGAGAAGGCATCTGCATGCGTGTCAATATTTTAATGAAGATGAAAAGAATGCTTCTGTGCATAAATAAATATCTGAGTTGTTTCCGAGGCAGAGTTTGACACGCCAGGGAGGAACTTTGCGCATGGTCTAGTGGAGGAGGGTATGTCATAAGCAACAAAATCTAGTCTACAAATGTTCTGCAAACAGAAATAAAGAAATTCTGCAGAGCAGATAAGAAGACGGTGAATCAAGTGATACACTGTAGGTGCTTTATGTGAATAGCAAAATAAATAGCAAGGCAGTTTTGTTAGGAAAGTAGGAGTGGCCTCCATCTATTTGTGATGAAATCTGTGAGACTATCCCATCAGTTGCATTTTCCAAGAACATGGCAATAGAGCACTGGTGAAAAAAACCAAAGGAAAGTTTCACTTTGAAACATGGAGTTGGATCTGAAGAACAGGAAAGGAAAGGAAAATATTACATCATTCATACTTCAGAGGTCTGTAAGGATTCCCATGGAGAAAGAATTTTTTCACAAGAGTGGTTAACAGATGAAAAATTATCCTTTTCTCCCATCGCTTTCTGTCTCCATTAAATATGGAACACCACATCAGTTTTCAGTTTATGGAGGGTAATTAAATGAGACAGCGAAAGATAAAATTCAGAGTTAGTTATCTACCTGCAGTCTTGAACGATTGTATTGCATAGCTTGGAATTAGTTCAACCTCACTTGTATGAACAGTTCAAGAATAAATGCAGAATTAATAATTAATGGATTTGTTTCATAAGGTGAGTTTAATTGTTTCTGAGCTTCATAAAGGAGCCCATTTGGATCACATTTTCACCACAATTTTTATGAAAGATTGTGTAGGAAGTTACAGAATTCTATTTACTTATTTTCCTGTAAATGGTTACAACATACAAATGTACAGTGATTTCCAGTAAGAAACAATTGCTCATCTGTTTTGTATTCTGTTTTAGTTACTAGCAACATCTTTTCTAATGTAATGTAATTTCCTTGTAATACTTACTAGTATTTTGATGACTATTGTAGAATGATGAACTGTTCTGTTGGGAAGTGAAAACTCAAACACTACGGCTGTTGTACCTGGAAATCACTGTGGGTTTGTGTATATGTGTGTGGTAAACACATGCAAGCACGGAACGTTTTTGGATTCTGGATTCTGATTGCGTTTGAGGGACACACATTTCAGCCAACATTTTTGTGGGAATTTCATAGATAAACGTATTCTTATATCTTTGAATTAAACAATAGAATCCAATTTGTTTTATTCTAACTATTTCACACTAGTTGTCTTCAGTTCACTATTTTTGAGGTTGTTCTTTTTTAAAGAAAAGCTTTTAAAATTGTATCACTTGACAAAGAGTAAGAAATATATAATCTTTCTATAAAGCTGTCATCTGGGGTTTTGGGGGTGGGGGCAGAGATGTACTAGGTAAAGCTGCTATCCCCTGTTTTTTTTTAAATTTCTTATTAAAAGACCCAGAAGTTTGTCTCTATTTGCCAAAGCCTTTCCAGTTTATATGTATTTTTTCCAAAACTTTTTTCCCAGAAAATTGGAAATTGAAAAAAATGGGAAGAAACTGGGTTAAAGAATATTTTCTTTTAGTATGGTGAACAAAATGTTTTACAATAAGGTATTCTTACATTTATTTTTCCAAAATTATTTCTAAAAACTGTAATAGGAAGATGTTTATGTAAGTTTATATATGGTTTCAGCCAATAGCAACTACTGGTCTTAGTTTCTTTTTCCAGTTCTTTTTATGGGGATGAATGGCTTATATCTGCTTTAAACTATGAAGGACTAGAAGAGACAAAATAATTTTCTCTGTTTTACTAATGCTTACATTTTTTTTCTCCATTTAATATATATTTGCCTGTTCCTCATAAAGTGGAGAAACCATAGAGGTTCCTTACAGTTCAAGACATTGTAGATCTGTCTGTAACACTCTCTCTCACACGCACATACACATGCAAGTTTAATTGATAATTATTGTCTTAATATGCTGTACTTTTGATATATCAAATATGATAGTCTTATTTTAAAAAATATACAGTATTTTTTATATCCCTAAGTAACAAAGTGATTTTCAAAAGTGCTATACCCCTTTTTCTCCCCTAAAAAAATCGGTTTTCTTCTTAACCCCTCCTAGCTTCCCCCACCCCATGGATTCAAAATTTACGTATGTTTTTACATATATAGGACCAGCTATTCCATTCGGCAGAGTGAGGTGGCTGCCTCTGGCAGTAGATCTTGGGTGTCATGGAATAGCAGCACATTTTTAGTAATATGATGTGTTATTATTGTATTATGTGTTATTTTCTGCCAGAAAGAGGGAATTTCTGCCTCTGGGTTGTTCTGCCTCAGATGTAAAAAGAACATATTTGGTTTTGGGTACTCTTCACTGTCTTGAGTGGCTATGGCAAATAAGTCCTATTTGTTATTCGTCCCCAGACAGCTAAAATGCAGTTATCCCTGCTCTTAACTCTCTGTTTCTATTTACATTTTTAAGAGATTATCCAACTGTTTCATTGGCCCAGTTTGAACAGTTCTCCTCTTGATCTTTCTCCTAAATGAGATTGCATCTTCCCTCCATTCTTGCCTAAGGGGCTCATCTTACAAATAAAACTCTGTAGCCTTTTTCATGGATGTAACATGTGAAAAGCTCAACTTGTAGTCCCACAAGGGTGGTCAGTTTCTGCAGTTTATCTATGGTGCCCATTGTGCTGCTTAGACCTATGTGCATTTGATTTCACGTTATATGTCATGTTTGAAAATTTCATCCATGGACCAGGCATCAGGTGAGTAGGTAACCATAACCATCCCTATGTGTAGGAGTAAGATTGCAGGGTTGTTGTTGTTTTTCCTGTATCTGGTTCTTCTTCTTAATTTTATTCATGTATATCCCACCTTTTCCCCAATAAAGCAACTCAAGATGCTTCACAAATATTACATTTATCTTTTTAGTTTAAGCCAGTGGTTCTCAACCTGTGGGTCCCCAGATGTTCATGGACTTCAGCTCCCAGAAGCCCTGAGCATTGACCATAGTGGCTGGGGCTTCTGGGAGCTGAAGTCCACGAACATCTGGGGACCCACAGGTTGAGAACCACTGGTTTAAGCTCTAGCCCATTTCTGTGCAGGGCATTTCAGATAAAATATTAAGTCTGTCTTTTCCTCCTGCTGCAAGTGGCAGGAGCGGAGAAACTTAGGTGCTCATAAACAGCTTTCTTGAAGTAAATGCATTGGCTTTCCATCTGAGACTTAACTTTGACTTATCCCACAGCTGACAGAAATGTCTTGCTATTTTCAGATGCAGCAGACTTTGTGAATCTCTAAAGAGGTTTGTACTTCAATGCACCATTAGAAAGTATTGGGTACAATTGTGCTAAGTAGACAATAAGAGCAGGTGTGTTTCAAAATAGCTACAGTTCTCTGCTTTTATTATATTCGTAAATGCACATAGATTTACAGTGATTTGAACTTTTCCTTTTGTTGTTCCAAAAGTTCCTATCTGCTTCAAACTTCCCCATCGCACTGACAATCCCTTTGTGCGGAAAAAGAAATGTGGAGGAGGCTGATAGGCTTACAAAACATGTTCACTCAAATTACCTTTTTTTTTCTTTTTTTAAAACACAGTAGGCCCAGATGTTGAGTCTAATCAGCAGTGTGCCCACAACTGTTGTCCTTATTTTAATTGCTGGGTCCTAAAAACAGTTCTGTAAGATTTGTGTGCACACATGTATAAAATGTAAGTATTTTCAATGCATTTTGCAGGGGGGAGCCAGTGTGGTGGTGTGGTTTGAGAGTTCAACCATGACTTTGGAGTCCAGGGTTTGAATCTCTGCTTGGCCATGGAAATCTACTGGGTGACCATGGGCAAGTCATAGGTCCTTTCCGCACCTTACCGTCTTCCGGCACTGGGGTGTGGGGATTGCGCGAGCAGCCTCCAGTGAGAGGCTCTCGCATCCGGGATCCTTCGGCTCTGCACGAGCTGCCTGCTCCCGTGAGAGCCCTGTCTCTTCCTTCCGCAGTGCAGTCTGGGAGTTTCCCAGGCTGCGCTGAGGCAGGAAGCATGACTGGCACGATTCTGGAGGCTACAGCACACACCAGGTAAGTGCACGCGGGGCCCAGGAGCAATGCGCGATCGCACCCCATTTTCAGCTTCTAGCTGAAAATGAAAAGGTGCGCGATCAGCACCTGCCAGCCCCTGAAGCATCGCGCGATTGTGAGTGCGTCGTGCAGATCGCTCCTCACAATCACGCGACGCTCGAGGCCCTCTTTCGCATGGAAAATGCTGTGTAAAAAGAGCCATACTCTTTCAGCCTCAGAGGAATGCAAAGGCAAAGGCAAAATCCCCTTTGAACAAATCTTGCCAAGAAAGCACCATGAAAGTTCACCTTAGGACTGCTGTAAGTCTAAAATTCTTCTTCTTAGTAAGAAGAAGAAGAAGAACAAAAACAACAACGTTTTATTGAATATATGCTGCATAAATGTTTTGGCCAGTGTTGAAAACTTTGTTTTAATTATAGTTCTCAGGATCCCATAGCTAGAAGGGAGAGTGCCTATGCTGGCTCAGAGAATTGTAGTCCCCAAAACTATCTGTTGCTACAAGGTTAAGATGGGGCTATTGCTTCTATGCCTGACTCAGCTGATAAACAACTTGGAATTCTCTGGCTGAACACAACTGAAAAGGACATGATGAGCTAGATCGAGATGGGAAATATGCAGCCCATGCATTGCGTGCAATCCCCTTAAGTTATTTTTGAGGCCACCAGCACCCTTAAAAATATGTTAAACATTGAGAATCAGAGGACTCAAAATGGCAATTTTGCCATGTCTTTGTCCTCTTCAAGGCCATTTATGCCCAGAATAGATATTTTCTGAAACAGGAAATGAATCAGAGGTTCATTGAATCGGTCACCCCAGCCTCTGGGAGTTCCCTGCCTCTGGGCCACATGGACCTTTGCTTGGATACAACAAAGGTAGCCCTAGGTCATTGACTTAATGGTGTATAAACATGAGAGAGGATGAAATGGCATCCCTTCCCATTTTTTGTAAAGGAGTTGACTGGATTAGCATGTGAAACTTCAACGTAGGGATGTGAAAATCTCCTAGTCCTAATTTTGCTACCTTACTTTGAATCCCACCTGCATTTCTTTCCTGTTTTTCTTTCCTTTATGTTGGTAGACTTCCTGTTTTCTTTCTACACTGAAATACCTGCAGTTTTAAAGCGCTTTTTTTTATTTGTCTGTTTATGTATCTTCTTTACTCATCTTGTACAACTTTCCCCACTGTCAGAAGCATGTCTTCACATCTTTTTATCAGTTATGGGCATTTTAACTGTTCACATTTTAAAATATCCACATGTGTAGTTTGTTCCTCAGAAGTATCCTGCGAGCCATGCAAATAAGTGAATCTTCAAGAGGAAGTGGGCAAATTTTTTTTGCAGCAAGTCTTAGGTGGTATGAATATACTACTTGCATTGAGACTTTCAAGTCCAGCATCATTGAGTTCCATTCCTGCTTTGACACTGGTGTTTTGGAAAATAACTTCCATCATACCTAAAAACACCATGCTAACCAAGACAGTGCAGAGAAAAACTGTTAGTACACCGATCTCTCGACCAGCTTCTATCACCTAAGAGTAGTTGTCTTATGTTAGTTAATGGTAGAACCAGCCTTGAATGAACTTATTCTCACTTCACACACTAATCTGGTCACCTAGTTTATAGTAATTCCATGCAGACAAACCCAGAGATATATGTTTTTGTCAATCCTGTGTGTTTTTGTGTTAATGAAGAGGAACTTGAAATTCATGTCCGTGAAAGGGGGTTGTTTGACTGATCTTTGCTTCTATATGATGATGCTTGGCAAGGGTAGCTCGTACAAGAATAATAAATAAATTAAAGTCTCCTAAGTGAAGATATAATTTGAAAGGATTAGTGCTGATATATGTTGTTAATTGTGATAGTGGTGTGTGCCCATCTGATAATGCAAATGATGTATGGCACTTTATACGAATGCAGTCTATCTAAGTAATAATTTTTGACCATCTTTGAGAAGATAATTGCTGCTGGCATAAAAATTTTAAAATGTTTTCTTTGCAAAGAGCTGGATCCAAATTACACATTATAGCAGGGCTTTATTAGAATCAGGCAAAAAGATAGTTTAGTTATTAAAATACAGCTAAACAACAATTAGAGTATAATTGATTAAAATTCTACTAAGATAACAACTCTCTCTGCAGCCATTACATTGATTGGCTATGGTTTACTGGAGGCAGGGGGCGGGAGCTTAAGCAGGAGAGAAAAGCATATTGTTTATTGCTTATTACTTTATGTCATTTCAGAATTTGGGGAAGGGAGATTGCATTCATCTTCTTGCATGTGGGTGCTCAGAGGTCATGTTCGTTGTGTGAGAATGACAGAAGAGGGGAGTCAGGCTCCCTTTAGTCACTGTGCCCCAGTGGGGCATTTCTTTGTGTCTTTGAGAGGGAGGAAGGAAAACAGGACTATATGTTATACCCTGTCACGATCCTTTGAATGTGGATTTTGTGGCCACAGTGCTTTCTCCATGCAATCTATTGCCTCTTAGCACTGCTGAAAAGCATGAAGCATGTTCAGGTAGTGAGAGAATGGTAGAGAAGTGTAAGTTCATGTTCAAACACTCTTCTGCTTCACTATCAGATAGCTAAAACTGGAACTATTAGATAAAAAGGAGTGTTTGGCTGGAAGACAGGTTTTCTTTATAGATTATGTCAGTCAGAAGACGGAAGAGAAGTGCTGGCAATAAAAAAGGAAATACGATACATGACCAAGGTCAGTGTTCCTCTTCAACGTATGTGAAGATACCAACTGGCCTTGGTTAACAAGCCTGTCTGAGCAACTACAGCATCAAAAAACATCTAACTCTTGTTGCTTGTCGAAGAAAGGCTCTCAGGAAGTGTATAGCAGTTGCTTTTATTTATGCCACAGCATATTTTGAACATTATATGGAGAGGTACACACACAGTTGAAAGGTGGCCACACACTCAGAGGAGGATGAATATACCCCTCATGTAGTTGATTTCTAGTCTGCCGTGAGGTGGCTATTTACTAGCTCCATTTGTATTGCTTCTTTCATCTAGGAGCAGAAGAAGCACAGAAAGCTCTCCTCCTCTCCACTTTATTCTTACAAAAGCCCTCTGAGATGGTTTAGGCTGACAGAGGGAGAGTGCTGCCCAATGTTACTTAATGAAACTCATGGTTGAGCAGTTATTGTTTTAACATCTCATAACTATATGCCAGATAGGCCAGCTAAGTAGAAAGTGGCCCAGAAGCAAATGGCCCAGACGAAAGACCCTCCCTGCATCCCAACTGCGACTACCCTGGCCTCAGGGATAAAGAAGAGGCAGTATCTGCTAGACTTCTTTCTCTCCTTTACTGCCATCCCCTTTTCCTTTTGTGTCATATCTGAATTAGATTGCAAGCCTAAGGGCAGAGAACTGCTTTGTGGTTGTTCTACTCATAAAATGCCATGTACGGCAATGGCACCATATAAATAAATGATGATGATGATGATGATGATGATAGGTAACGCAAGCTTAAAAGTAGCTTGCCACTTTTGAGATCATGAAGAAATTATTATCATTGCCAAGGCTTGTGAAAATACATGATACATATCCTGACTTAGCTCCTGCAAAGGAATCTCTGTGTGAACAAGCTAAAAGCAGAGAAATAATAAACTGTAGAGAATTTTGAAAGTGAAGGGCAGTGAGAAGGCTATGACAGAGGGAGAGTTTGGTGGAGAGGAAGTTAGAGAAAGGAAACTGTGCTAAGACAGAAGAATGCAATGGTAGCTGGTGGCTTCCGTGCCACTGATAGGTAGGGTGAATCCATTCCAGGTTTTTATTTTTGGGATAGAGTTCAGTGCCCTGGATAGCTCCGTTAAAGTTTTATAAAGCCCAGATGTGATTCACTACCCTGCTGATATAGAGGCCGCCTACCACCTCTGGAAGAATGTAAAGATGAAGATGCAGTCCCTCATTCAAAAGTCATTCCACTGACAAAGACTCCACACAAAGCTACCATTAGAACGAAGAGATTACCTCATGGGGTAAGGTTTTGTCAGGTAAACTTATAGCTTCATAGTCAAGCATGTGCTTGCATGGAAAAGGTTATTTATATCTGTCTGACCTTGGATGGCTGTGAACTTTATTTGATTGTGTGTATGCATGGCCTTTCCCAGTTCTTGAATTGAAGCAAGCTTGCCGCCTTTGAGATCAGGAAGGAATTGGTATCATTGTCAAGTGTAGTGAAAGGATCATATAAATAGATGTTCTCTTGCCCTATGTTTTTTATAGCTTGGCTTGTCTGTGAAATATGTTTAAAGCAGGGATGGAAAACCTGTAGCCCTTCATTTGAAGTTGGTCCCAATGGGAAACCTGAAGCCCTTCATATGAAGTTGGTCTCCAAATGCCATCATCCTTAGTCAGCAAGTGGGCAAAGATGTTGGAGAATTTAGTCCAAAGGTGAGCAAAGTGCATCATATGGCCCACAGGATCATTTAGGTCTTCAGGGCTCCCCAGAGGTCAAAATTTTGCCCCCAAGTGTCCTCTGGGGGCATGAGGAGCATTTTGCCATGGCTTGGAGCCCCACTGTACTATTTTAGGCCCAGAAAAGGCTTTTTTTAGACAACTGGAAGTGAACAGTACAAAACAGGAAGTGATTTGTAAGAAAGGAAGCCTCTCCTGGGCCAAAAACATGGTGAAAATGTCCCCCACAGAACCTAGAGGGAGTTGAGGGGAATTTGAGTGGTGATTTTTTTGTGGTGAGTGAAGCCCCCCAAGGTCTCCTAGGGGGCTAATGTGGCCCTCTAGCCTCCCACAGTTGCCCACTCATGATCTAGTCCAATGACAGCTGCAGGGCTGCAGTTTCACCACTCCTGGTCTAGAGAATCTGTGTCTTCCATAAACACAATGTGAGAATCACTTCATACCTGACAACATAAGTTCATTGAATAAGAGGGTAGAAAGATGGACCATGCCCATAGCCAAGACTTGAAGCAGAAAGCTTTGAGTCCCCTTTATCGTTGCAGTGGGGATGGGGGTTAAAGTTCTGAGAAAACCAAGGATCAGTGGTGTAACTGAACGAGTCCACAACAAAAATCCCTGTTGTCTTGTTCACCTCTCTGCACAATGTGAAGAACAGAATAGTATATCATGAAAATTAGGTCCATAACTGGATTTTAAGTTCTGAGGAAAGATTTGAGCTAACATTACTATTGAAAAAAGAAAAAGGAAATTGAACAGATCATATCAAGCAGGGATGGGGCAAAATGTGACCCTAGATAGGTCAACAGGCTGCAGGTCCTACCATAAACAGCCAATAGTGAAGGAAGATGGAAGCTGTAGTCCACCTAACTCTAGAGCAGTGGTTCTCAACCTGTGGGTCCCCAGGTGTTCGTGGACTTCAGATCCCAGAAGCCCCAGCCACTATGGTCAGTGCTCAGGGCTTCTGGGAGCTGAAATCCAAAAACATCTGGGGACCCACAGGTTGAGAACCACTGCTCTAGAGGGTTACTCATTCTACACCTGGTGCACACAGTGGCTTGCATCATGTTAGTGGCATACACATGTGCAAGTTGCACTATGCATGTGGAACAAATTATTTGCCATATCACAACAGACATATTCTGCTGATAGTAGTAGAGGCAAAATCACAGAAGTATGCATTGTAGTTGCATACTGCACATTAGAGTTGCAAATTGCAGTTCCACACTGTTCATTGTGGGTGTCTGTTGCACAGTGCTCAATGTGGTTGTGCACTGCACAACGACACACAGTCATTGACATGTATTTTGCAGTGTTGCTATTCATCATGGGGATTGCATAGTACTGGCATAATATGTCTCTGTTTGTGGACATTTGTGCTACATTGTAAGGATATTGGCTTGCAGCTAATGTCTGGTTCATGGGCTGTGCTTTTCTGGTGATTGCCAAAGATAAGGTAGCTTCTACACAATTCTGGGTTCTGTATTCCTGAAACACGCTATTAAAATATTTTGTGTTGTCAGTTTGTGCTACCAGTGATACATAGGTATCTGTCTGAAGCTGCAGTGGTGTAGCTGGAGGTCTTTTGGCACTTCAAAAATATATATGTGGTTCAACAGAATATTTTAGGAAACAAGTGGTATAAAAGCCTTTGTTCCTTCTTGACCTTCACTTTTGTGCCAGGTTGATCAGGTGGTGTGGATAACCCTGAGGTGAGAGAGGTAGAACATTTTATTCACTCCTCTTTTGAAATCAGAACATACTGCTCTTGTGGTCTTCAGCTGCAAACCGAAAAGCATCTTTTATAGCCTTCAAAAGGGTAAAGAAGAGGGAGCATTACATTTAACAAGGAGGTTTCCGGAATGGGAATAGCTTGTGTGCCCCCTGCACACGCACAAAAGTTTTTCCTCTTCTTCTGATTTGAAGGCCTAAAAAATTATCTGTATTAACAAGGGTTTGTGAAGAGAAACGGTTTAGACAAATGATTTTGGAAAAGTAACCCTCTTCCAGGTTCTTTGAAAGCATCATTTTGAGGAAAAATCTATTGACGTTGTGGCTGATGGAAAGCGAATAACTGATACTGAATTTGTTATTTTTTTTAAAAAAAAAGACTACCTGATATTTGTATGTAAAATTGTATCTTGTTGGTATCTCTGATGCACTCTCATTTTGGGATGCAGAATGTTAATGTCCAATGCAGATGGTATTTTCCATTTCCATTCTTCACCCCACCTTCAGGGTTCTCAAGATCTTTTCTTTCTGCTCCCTTTCTTGCCTGTAGTTTGGAGAACAGAAGAAAGGGTGATTATTTTTTTCAGGCTAATAGTTAATGTCATATGATGTGTGTTCTCTTCTTGCTTGCCCCAGCTGTTTAAAATCCAGTTTTGGAAATGATGGGTTTATTCGTTTATTCCAATGAGGGAAATGGCTGCTTTCAAAATTTGGGGAAGTTATATTGCTATATCCTTTCAAGTTGCTTCTGATTCATGGCGACCTTGAGGCAAATGTGTCACAGGGTTTCTTGTTAAGGTTTGTTCAGAGGGGGTTTGCTATTGCCTTTTACTGAGGCTGAGAGAGTATGACTTGCCCAAGGTCATCAGTAGGTTTCTTTGGCCATGTGGGGATATGAACCCTGGTCTCCCAGAATCGTAGACCTACGCAGTCCACTAAACCTTGATGACTCAAAGTTATGTTATTGGACTAAAAATTCCTTAGACACAATGTACTCACAATCCTGGGAGTTATAGTCCAAAAATGGAGGCTTTTCCAAGCTATAGTTCTCCTTTAAACTGCAGATTTGGTCAGTCGTAGTCCTTGATCAGGCCTACACAACATGTAGGTTACTTAGCTCAAAGCAGCCAACCAGACTCAGCAACCTGCCTCTGTCTGTAGTCTTACCTTGGCAACAAAACATGGTACAGGTTTATGTAGTGCCTGAAATGTTGTGATATATAATTTTGGTTTACTTGTTTTGCAGGCTAATCGTAGACAATGAAAAGTGTTAGAACACATTTCACTTGAATAGAAAAAGGAGGGAAAAGAAACATTGCCAAATATTTGTTAACTTATCTGAGAGATACATTCTGAGAGTCACAACACACACACACACACACACACACACACACACATACATATGTATACAGATGTGTGTATGTGTATGTATATGTATGTATGTATATATATATGTATGTAGAGAGAGAGAAAGAAAACTAGAATTGGCTATGCTGGCTAGGAGACCCTGGAAACTTAATCTAAAAGAAGTAACATTTCCAAACTTTGCTCTGTGCATTCAGCTTTACTTTTTGCGTATGCATTTTTTTCCCTTCTGGTTGTAAGGTCACTTTCAGTGTGTAAATCTGTCCAAAAATAATTCTTATGATAAGTGTAGTTGCAATGGTCGTTTTCGTAAGCCAAGCCATTGTTCAGCTAGGCCAGTGCTCAATATACTTGATCTGTTTTAGTCATTTATAAGGCATGCTGCTTCTTAGAACAGACCACCATCTGCTTCTTTCCTGTAACCTGAGATATGCTTTGCTTTGATACACAAAAGATCCTTTGCTGAATAGTGGTAGTTTTTTCCTTGCTGTTTGAGTGCAGTGTTATAGAACATATCACACAATAGATAAGTAAAATACCAAAGAACACACTGAAGTTGATATCTATTTTCTCTTTATTAATGGATAACAAACAATGATATATAGCAAGGTTGTATAGACAAATCACCATGTACAAGCAACTTGATAATTCTCAAGCATGCCTTTTTGATACTTTCTTAGTTTTCTCACCTTGTGTACAGAAGATTTGTTAGAGATGTGCAAGAACTCTGCTCAGTTGTTGTACCATGAACTGATAAGAACCTCCAAGAGAGAACACAGCCGCAGCCTGCTGAATCTGATTCTAGCTGCTGCTGGGAAAATCCAACCACTGTTTTGAAAATTATGGGAAACAAATGTTGACACAGCAATATCTTTAATTAAATTGACTTCCTTTCTGTTGATTTAGAACACTGGGATGCTGTCCAATCGACGTGAATGAGAGTACGTTGTTCCCCCTTACATTCCCTCATCTTCTTGTCCTGTGGTTTTCTGTGTGTTGTGTTTTTGATTTTATTAAATTCTTAGCCGTATGCATTAAAAATGCTCATACAGACACATTTGTTTGTTGTTAACTGCTGTCAAGTCAACTTCAACTAATGCCAACCCTATGAATGAATGGATGAATGAATAAATGAGGGCTCCAAGGCCATTTCCACACTAGAGTGGTATAGTGCTATGATTCCACTTTCAATATCCTATGGAATCCTGGAGTTTGCAGTTTAGAGAGGGGCCTTTGAGGCCCCTCCCTAAACTTCAATCCCTAGAATTCCATAGGACGTTGAAAGTGGAATCATAGCACTATACCACTCTAGTGTGGAAATGTCCCCAGTCACTGTCATCAACAACCCTTCTCAGGTCTTGCAGACTCAGGGCTGTGGTTTCCTTGATGGAGTCTATCCACCTGTAAGGCAGTCTGCCTCTTTTCCTACTGCCTTCTACCTTAGTGAGTCATGTTTTCTCATGATAACATCCAACAGATGTAAAGACAAAAACATAGAAGTTATTTTTAATAATACAATCAATGCACTTGTTCCTACCAACTATCTTGTAAGCTTTTGAATGTTAAGAAAGCAGTTCTATATCTCTTAACTGCATTTAGCAGCAATAGCATAAAAATGATTGCGAAAGCGTCCTGCAGCGTAAAGCCCAGATCTCAAAATGTTGTAAATTTAAGATGAAACTGAGACGACTACAGGTTCAGTACAGTCCATTGGCTTGGGAAAGGGAGCTCTGTAGGGGAACAGAGCAATATACAGATCCTGATACTTCTACATGTTACTAACAGAAGAAAGGAAATAATAACCTATTTAGCGCAGCATCCACTTTCAACAACAGTCACTGGGATGCGCACAAGCAGGGCAGGACTGCAACTGCCCTCAACCTACTATTGTTCTACAATATGTGGTATTCAGAGAAGACACTGTCTCTGATTCTGGAGGTAGCACATACCCATCCTGATTAGTAGCCGTTCTCCCTGAATTTATCTAATTCCATTTAAAAGCCACCCAAGTTGATTCAGAGCTTAGAAATAATTTATTAACCAACAATTTATTAACCTTAACTCGTTAACATTTTGGGAAGAAATGTTTTAGGCATTTGTTATGCAATCTCTGAATGTCAGCAACATTATTTTTGTGAAATAATTAATGGCTCTCATCATTTCAATACGTTAGCGGCCATTTTTAGTATTTTGGAGTGATCTAAGATTTATTAACAATTAACAGCAATAATGAATCCAACTGTAATGAATCCAACAATGATTTTACTTTTATATCAGTAGGTATAGCAGCTGTTTAATGTTCATGAAATAGACTTTTCATGATCTCCTATTCACAGCAGTGCTAACACTAATATTACAAGCTGTGAGTTGATGCCTGTCATCTATCTGGTGGCTAATTCTATAGCCTCACTGCACATTGTGTTAAGTATTACTTCTTTTTATCTGTCTTGAATTCTCCACCATTCAGCTTCATTAGATCACCATGAACAGCTGCTTCAAGGGCATGTTAGGAAAAAGTACCATAACTGTAAAGGCTTGAGCTACTCACGCAACTGAAATCATTCCAGTTATATCACAGCAGTGCTTCATCTCTAAGAATTCTGGATGAAACTGAATAGCAGCTGCTACAGATACACAGTTCTGGTTAATTAGTCTGCTGCATGACATAAATGAAGTAGGTAGCTCCTGTAACAGTATGGGAATTAAACATTTTATCTTGTACGATTGCTGGCAGGAGTCTCCCCACTCCCTAAGGTGGAAGGAGTTTTGCTCCACCACTATCATCACTGCCACTATTCTTATCTTGACATCTGCAAATTGCCACTGTGCTGTTCATCGCCAATCCCTACCACACCTCCTACCGCCCAGTATTTATCCCCTTCAGTAGGCATTGCTAGGCCTACATGCCTGCTCAAGGTCTCCTTTCTTTGAGCCAGGATTTTAGACCTGATTGGCACTCTGAAAAGTGCAGCTGGCAGGCCTCTTATAAAACCCTCTCCTCTCTTGTTTCTTACTCTGAGGGGATGGAAGAGGCAAGGAAGCTGCTTTGGGAAGTCCTGCCATCTACTCTGCTCCTGGTTTTGTGAGCCCAAGACAGGCAGGGATCCCTGGAGGGAACCCCTTTGGCACTGCAACATCCTACTGGGGTGGTAACAGTGCAGAGATATCCCTCCTAGAAGCAGAATGTGTCCAGTCCATTGAACTTCCTGCTCCATGAGAAGTGGGGATTTCACCTTACCAGTGTCAGGGGATTGGGTTGGGGGAGTGAAAACTACTTGACACTATGCTGTCATTGTGTCAGAGATATAACAAGTTTCCATCTCTTTTCTCTGGGCACCTTAATGCATGGCTTCAATTAGAGCCATGTGAATCTCTTTCACTTGATCTACTTGCACTTTCACTTAGGCTGAGCAAGTACAGCTTGACAAAGAAAGTGTGTTAAATCTCGGAGAGACCTGAAGAATTGTTTGCTTACCTTGGTATGACAATGTCACTTTTGGTCTGCTGTGGATGACAACCAGTTGTTACAGATGTGTACTTAATTCTTCACTCTTCTTTGATTTCATTATTAAAATGGACAAATTACACCAATGTCTTAACAACAATGATTGCATACAAAGTTTGGGCTTCCAAGTTGGTAAGAGTACAACTCCCATCCACCTTACCCAGCCTAGCCAGTTACAAGGAATGCTGGGAGTTCCAGTCCAACATTTAAAGGGCCACACTTTGTCCATTCCAGTCTAAATCCAGTTATTAGTCCTGACCAGAGTAGACCCCTTGATTCACTGGAACTTTCCTAAGTGTTGATTAATTCAGTGCATTCTAGTTGGGACTAGCACTTGGATTTAGGCTATTGTTGCTGTGGTAACACAAGTCAAAACAATTAGGATAGCAACAATATTGATTGTCACTGTTTTTGACTGCCAAGCAAAAAGAGGAACTCTGTTGCAGAACCAGGCCTGTTATTAGTCTGAACGAAGCAGCTGTCTCAAGCTGAACCATTCCTTGGGAACATAGGTTATGTGTGGCATATGGGCTGTCTTACTACTTCCAAAACTAAACAGCTGTCCTGAGATGAGGATTTTATTGTTTTGACACCAGTGGTTAAGGAAGATTTACCTGCCAGTCCAGTCTGTGGACGATCTTGTCCTTTTCCTCTGACAGCAGAATGTTTTGGGCCGGTTCCTATTATGAGCCACATACTTTTTTTTTAAGATGAACAGAATACCTTTCTTTTATGAATGATACAGTAATGTTCATAAATGCAAAGAAACAAGGTGTTTTCGTATGACCTTGCATGTTTTTCATCCTTGGTTTTAGAAATTCAAGTGATCTGTCTCTTAAATACAGTAAGTATGCATACTTTAAAACTGTGACCAAACTGAAAAAGAGAGAAGAAGAAGAAGAAGAAACTGAAGAAATTGTAATCAAAACCAAACCTAAATGCAGGCCTAAAAAAACCCATCCAAGGCTATCAATATTCAGCCACAGTGTTTATCAATATACTCTTTATGGGCAATTCGTGTTTCATGTTATATTCACTAATAACTGTAAATTGATAAAAGGACACTTTCTATACTCTTAATGTAAATATAAAAAGATAGTAGATTACAGGAAGCCTCCACCTTTTGATGCTCTGTAATCTGACGACTCATCTGTTGACACTCCCAAATTAAGGACAAGTTCCTTTAACTTGTCAGGGCTTCCATTCTTTCATCAGTTCTTCTTGCCTACAGAGGCTCTCTTGGCACCGCTGACATGTGCATGCTGCTTGTAAAGCAAGCTGAGAAGAGGGGAAAACAGCTGAGAGACTTTGCAAGCAGTACATACGCAGTCGGTGACAAGTGAACTTCCATAAGTCCTTCATGCTCACTACAGTACAGTACGTGGGTTCCACTCTCCAACCAATTCTGTTTTCTTTTTCATTTTTTTTAGGTTTCATTGATTATGTAACAACACAAAACACAAAATATAAAACAAAAGAGAAAGAAAACAAGAGAAAGATCATACATACAAAGACAAGCCAAAATCTAGTATATAATATAACATTTCCGGTATGTAATATAATACTAACCTTTTAGATAAGTAGGAGAAGGCTGTATTTAAATTATAATTGCAGTATTTTTACTGCAATTAAATTATTTTGATGAAAATTAAATTTAAATTGTAGCGTAAACATCTCACTGAGTCTGAATAACATCTGTTGAGTAAGGCAGTAATTGTTGATCTTGTATTACAAATCCCCGTCAGCTACTTGGGCAGGGCACAAGGAGCAGAGAGAACTGCAAGTGCAAATACCAAATCAACATCAACTGTTCCTTGGTGTATCTGTCAGACAATGAAAAATAACAATGCCAGGCTTTGCAAAACTGAGACATTAGTTGGTGTTAACGCAATGCTCGACAAGTGTTCTGTACTTCAAGATAAATTTGTTGCTTTTGGGTGAACTCAAATGCTTGACATTGTTTTGATTACTTGACTTAAATTGTACATGCACTGAAGTTTATTCTGTTAATAGTCTTGTATTGTAACAGTACTCTCAGCAAATCAAGCGGGGAAAGAAGATGGCTACCCAGGCACATGTCAAATGCATTATTGAGTTTATGCTCCAGGCTAATTCTAGACAAGTTAAGAAAAGAATGTTCATGTCTGAACATTCATGTTCATGTCTAATGAAGATTCCACTGGAATTGTCTGAGCTTTTAGAGAAAACATACACATACAGAAAGAGAGAGGCTGTAATTGTCTATATACAAGCAATCCAAGCTCTCTTTATCTATTCATTTTCTATGTCCTGTTTGACATGAAGTGGCAAGCTATACTCAGGAGTAGAAATCTATTTCGCTCTACCCAGCGTAGCCAGTGGTAGGGGATGATGGTGGTTGCAAGGCAACTACATTCAGAGGTTACAAATTGCCCACCATGACTATGTCCTTAGGCTCTCAGGACCAGAACTGATTCTAGAAAATCAGATTGGAAATGATTGTTCCTCCCTCCTTCCCTCCCTTCCTTTCAAAAAGAAACAAAAGTCCATAAAACACATCCAGAGGAGAAGGAGGAGAAAATAGTGGAGAGGAAGTTCAAATTAATAAATAACTTAGTTTGCAGAAATAACATGATAGTCTTTCTGTGATAATAGAAGCCTACAATGTTGCTATTTGCTATAAAAGATGCCTGTTTGGATTTTTCTAAGATAATTAGGAGAAATGTTTCACTTGTTAGTAAAAGCAAGACCAAAACAATATTGCTGTAGATACTGAAACAAGCCATAAAAATGTAAGTCATCAAAGCTAGTTGAAAGGAATGACTGATGCTATCAGGTAGTAATTTAACAAACATACTTTTATTAAAATGTCCTTTTGAGAGAAACAGAAAAAATGAAATGGCTGGAATGCAGAAAGTAGGATTATGTAATATGTTCGCATGTCCTGCCACTTTGGTTCTCCATTACTGTAATCTTGTCTGAAGTTGAAGAGGTCACTGTGGTGCCGAGAAGTTTAAAGCATTACTCTAAAACTCATCACAACTCTTGCTAACTCTCCTGCTGCTGTTGTGCTGTGAGAGCAGAGCTGCCAGATCCCATGTATAAGATTAGAGTATAACTCCTTACCTTTTAGACTGGAATATTGTACAAGTGATGATCATCTAGATTAATACACATTTATGCATGAGGCTCTTGCTTTTGCGGTCCTTCAGTTTATTGTGCATGAGATATGTCCCTCTTGAAACAAGGACCATTTCTGCACTACACTGTTATAGTGCTATTATTCCACTTTCAACATCCTATGGAATCCTGGGGTTTGCAGTTGAGGGAGGGGCCTTTAGAATTCTCAGCCAGAGAGATTTTTGGCTTCAGTAAACTACAAACCCCAGAATTCCACAGGATGTTGAAAATGGAATAATAGCGCTACAACAGTGTAGGGTGGAAATGACCAAGGCTTATTCGTAAGATGGCTGAAGAAGGTAGTGGGAGAGAGGTATTAGTATGGGAAGAAATGTTTTATTTTACCATATACAGGTTATCTTTATGTGTTTTTTGTATATACACTGACTGGGTAAGGTCAGAATCCAGTGAGCCAGGTCCAGGCTATTTGAAGGACTGTATCTCCTTATTGGAACTTACCAAAGACTTAAAATCCTCAGAGGAAAAGATTTTCATAGTCCCACCACCACCACCTCGAGTCTTTTTGATGAGGACACAGGAGAGAGCCTTCTCAGTGGCTGCTCCCACCCTCTGGGATTCCTTTCCATGGGAAGTTAGGCTGGCTCTACTCTCCTTTTGTCCACAGACAAAGACCTTCTCATTCCAGGAGGCTTTTAATGACTGATTGCTTGCAGAAAGTGTTCTTATGGGGGTGGGTGGGTACTCTAGTTTTAACATTTGTATGTTTTTAAACAATTTTTTCTTATAAAAAACCAATTATTAAAATTTGTTTTAATATTATTGCTGTTTTTAAGTAATTTAGTTTGTTGCGAGCCACCTTGGTCCCTACATCTAGAGAAAGGCAGCATTTAAATGCAATCAGTCAATCAATGAAACATTCCCTCTTCCCCCTACTGTCCTCTGCTAAGAAGTCCTCCAAAGCAGATTTTCAATCCTGGGGGGGCGCTGTAAGGGGAGAGGGGGAAAGACCTAAGACTGCCAGAAGTGTAGTGCTAGATCTAACCCTAAATTTCCAATGGTTCTGAGTTCCAAGCAAGGCAACTGAAGGATTTTTCCTTATCATCCTGTAGTTCACAAATGTTCAATTTAGGATCTAGAGCTTCAGAAAACAGTGTATAATGTTCATTCAGCTGTTGGCTTGTGTATTCTAGCCTGTATTTGTCTGCTCATGCTTGCCCAGGAAATAGTACTTTCCCTCACTGTTTCCAAGGTTTTAGATAATTAGTAGAGTGGAAATCTGACAACCACTAATGATTTGGGCTGTCAATTAAATTCTAATTGACAGCGTAAGTTATACAAAGGAAAACTAATAAATTATCTTTAAAAAAAAAGAATCCATGCTTATTCCTTCATTTCAGGGTAGCACCTTCATTCTGTAGGCACCTGGCCTACAAAGCTGATTAATTTTCCTCTGTGTTTTAATCTGTTACTCTCACTTAATGATGATTTCACTGATCCTCAGCTAGTTTGTTTTGTAAGCACAGTAGTATTTTTTGCAATTGAAAAGATCAGCAGAATATTTTCTAAAACAGTGGCTACTGTTTTGGATGGGTCTGGGTTTGTACTGCATATGTGATTGGGGTCTGCTTAGAGATGTGGCTTGTCTGGTCATATTCCGTGTGTGACATAGCTTTTTAACCCATGTCTTTTTTCTCAATGTTCCTGAATGAGTACATTGTAGTTCTGTTTGAAACTATGTGCTTTAGAAAACATGTTTGTGTGTGTGCAAAAGATCTACAAACTGAAGATTGACACTTAATGCATGTAACAAAAAACTATGTCATAATCAATCTGTACATCTTTACATGTCATAGGACTATTGTTTATTTTTAAAGCAAAAGAATAAAAACATAAGTTTTATAGATTTGTAAATGCAGAGTAAAATTAAAAAGTACATTTTTTCTGTAAGGCTTTGATTGTGAGTATGTGCCTTTTTCACGAAGATGAAAGAAGCATGGCTTATCTGAAGGACGAAGGAAAAGTGTTAAAGACAGGCTGGGAATAAATCTGTTGGATGGTCTATTGCCTGGATTAGGTCTCCTGCCTTCCTTCTTTTTAAAGGAAGATGGGATGGATGGAATGGGGACAGAGAATGGTCATGAATATTGAATTGGAGAGGATGATGTATCACTGGAGTGTCAGACCACGTACCAAAATAATAGGCGCAGGCCTAAATTCAGCTGAAAGCCCAACTAGAGTAGATCTATTGAATCAATAGGAAGTTGATTGTTGGGTGTGTCAACACTTATGCAACTTCTGTTGATTCAGTGGGTCTGCCTTAGTTGAGACGAGGTATTGGAATTAGACTACAGCTTGGGCTACAAGGAGAAAAATAAAAATATCCTTTAAAAAAGACCATGCACAGTCTCCATCAGTCTGGCATGTATTAAACACATAAAGGTGTGGATAGGTTCTGAGCTCGTATTGTCTTTATTCTGGCTCTAGAGATGTAGAAGCCTTTATGTGCCAACATAATTGAAATAAAGTCAAATTTAAAAAGATGGGAGTGCACTAAGCAAGCAATTGTCATAATGGAGCACTGTGGCATCTTAGGGCCCGGATGAGGAGGAATTTGTCCCTTTGTCACTAAGGTCTTTAAAGGAGATTATTTTTAATCAGATTTTATAGTTGTGTGTCATCAAGCGCCCCCTGACTTATGACAACCCTCTCATAGGATTGTCTTGGCAAGATGTATTCAGAGGAGGTTTAGCATTGCCCTTCTCTGTGGCTGAGAGAGTGTAACTTCCCCAAGGTCATCTAGTAGGTTTCTGCAGCTGAACAGAAATTCATACCCTGATCTCCCGGAGACCTTCTTCAGCACTCAAGCTACTACACTACTCTGGCATTATTTTTATCAGTGGAGTGACTAAATATAGGGCTTTGTATAAATGCTCATTTCAGAGAAGTGGAGAGAGGAAGACAGATTTAGATTTCATGATGTTTTAAATGTGTTCCTTGTAGAGAAATAACCTTATCTTAGGCACAGTGTTGTGTTCATAATGGAGAGAATGTGGTTGTTATTAAACCTATGCCAAATGTCTTAAGTGGTTTAGTGTGTTAGTTGTAGAAAAATAACTTAAAAGGCTGTCACCTTTAAAGAATGGCACATTTAATAATGGTATACCTTTTTGTGTACTATAGCTCATGCCAATAAATGGTACCTTTTGTGTATCTCCCCAAAGCTTATGCCATGGAAAACGTATTGGTCATTAAAGTGCCATAGCTGTTTTTATCATCCTGTAATATTTTTCAATAATAGCAGTGAGTGTGTCCTTAACTGGCTTGGCAGACTTTCTGAGCAGGACTTGAATTCCGATCTCCAGGAATCTAGTCCAGCATTCAGTCCGCTATAGTGCATTATAGTGCTCTCTACAGTGAAAGTGAAAAAAGTTTAATAACAGGCGATAAATGAGGCTTACTTTCAGCAAGGCTCAGCCTGGTGATAATTTGAGCATGTGCAAAGTGTGTCTTCCTCATTACTAAGCAATCCAACTCGAGGCATCATGCAAGCATAGGCAGCTTGGCAGCTAGGGGACATGGCTTCCATTGAAGCTTGAGAGCTGGAATATTTAGACGTGCAATATGTTGGTAGTGCTTTCCACATCATACCAGTTTTAAAGAATCTGAACATAGTTGTCTCTGGACTGTCTTTGTTAATGGCAAACATGATCCCAGCAAGTCTTCAAACTTCGCTGTGAACCAGAACATCCTGCAGTAAGATTCCTTTTAACTCATTCCACTGCCCTTTAAAGCTATATATATGTATAAAAACCCCATATAGCCACATTGTGTATGCTGTGCAGTGATGTGTTGCTAGGCATCTTGGACAAAGAGCATGATTTGCAAGCATGGATTGGCACAGACTGTAAGCCCCCACATATGTCTGCAAAAATGCCTTTGCCCTTCCAGTCTCCTGATATTTCTTATTAGTGTTTATAAGAGTTTAATGAGAATTTGTCTTTTGAGCTACAGTTGTTGTTGTTGTTATGTATTTTCTATGTGCTAAATATAGAGGGGCTGCATTAGGCAGGATCTCAGAGCTCAAATAGTAACTGATAGGCACATTGCATAGCAACCATTCTTCAGTTGAGGGTAAAAGTAGGAAATAGCCAGAAGGTAAGGGGCCTTTCTCCTATTTTTGTCATATGAGATGTCATGTATCCTAAAAATGTGATGACTACACACACACACACACACACACATACCCACACATCTAGATGTCAATACACCCTACCTAGAATTCACATAGTAATTTCCTGTAGAGTTTAACTTATTTTATGTTATAGTCTTAAAATACTATGGGAAATTACAATGGGTGGTTTTGGTGGTGGTTGTAATGGTGGTGATGATGATGATGACGACAATGATGATGATTACATTGTGGATGTGGGCAGGTGGAGTTAAAGCTGAGAGAAAGAACACCTTGTCCAAGACTATCTACTAAATTCAAGGCAGAACTGTGATTTGAACTAAGGACTTCTTAATTCTCAATTCATATGCCTTAGAGTCTAGCCTGGTAAAGCAGGACCATGGATGGATTAAAAAGCTAGATGTTTGAAAACCACTCCAGGGCAAAAGAAAAGATTAGGCAAGGAATGGACAAGCAGGGTTCAGATTCCTGAAAATCAGGGGAGCCTATGGGAGGACATTCAGGACCCTGGACAGAGCCCAAACAGTTAGTGACTTGATCTGAGAGGCACACAGTCTAAGGTAGAATCCTCTTACTTTCTGTAACATTTAGCTGGTTGGTTAGTTATATTCCCGGTTTCCTCCCCATGCAGGGACCAGAACAGCTTACAAGATAGATTAAAATGGAATATGCCCAAAATCAACCATAGTATTAAAAAAAAAAACCAACAACAAGTAAACTGTTATATCAAAAAGATCTCTGATTTAAAAACAGTTTTAAAATACTTAAAACACAGCATATGAGGTAAAACCATTAAAAACTCTTCTGTACAATTTCTCCATTAAAAACACTCCTGGAACAACCACTTAATGGCCAAAAGCTTGTCAAATACAAATACATCTTGGCATGCCATGTGAAGGAGACCAACTACGCTTTCCATGGCAAGTTCTACAACTTGGGAATAGCCCCTGAGAAGGTCTTCTCCTGTGTTCTGACAAAGCTTTCTTGTGATGATGGTAGGACTGTAAAAAAACCTTTCTCTCCCCCTGTCCCCAAGGATCTCAAAAATGCAAGCAGACTCATAAGAGGAGGTATGGATTTCAGCTAATCTGAACCCAAGCCATATATGGCTTTATAGATCATAACCAGCACTTTGGATTGTGCCCAGAAAGAGACTAGTAACCTGTGAAACTGTTTCAATGAGGGAGTTACATTTTCCAGTCAACAATCTGGCCATAGGTTTTTGGATCCATTGAAGTTTCTAAACAGTTTCCAAAGGGAATCACTCATATACTATGTTGCAGTAATGAAAAAGTAATGGAGTAATCATTGTGTCCAGATCTGACACCTCCAGGAAGAGACACAACTGGTGCAGTACTTTTAATTCTACAGTTACAGTCTGGGCTGTCACCAAAACCTGGCCTTTCAGGCCTGGGATTGATTTCTGGAGCATGCCCAAGCTGCAAATCTGAGACTGAACAGGAGTGTAACTTTGCCCAGCAGAGGCTGAATTCCTATTGACTGCTCTGTATTTTATCTGATCACAAACATCTCTCGCTTGTTTGGGTTAAACTTGAATTTGTTCACATTCATCCAATCAACTACTGACACCAAACATTGGCATAGCACAGAAATGGCTTTCTTGAAATTAGATGAGAAGGAAAAAGAGAATTAGATACTACTAACTCCCCCAAACTAAGGAAAGAGCACTTAATCACCTCTCTATATCTCTTTGCAGGACATTTTGCTCACATTGGTTAGATAGGCCAGTACCTTTGGGATGTGAGATTACTGGTCCCTTGACAGAACAGGTTTTCAGAACCCTTGAAAATCGGTGCAAGACCGCAATCTGATGTTCAAGCTATGTCCTGAATTTCTGTACAAATTTCATTCTCCTGTCTCAATATTCAGTGAATATACCTGTTTCAGTCTTTTCAGACTTTTCATTTTTTTAAAAGCAGGATGCTTAACAATTGAATTAAATTTAAAGCCTCTCTTCAGATTTCTGCTGTTCTTTGAAAAATAACAATAAAGGCCACTATGCTGGGTACTGTGTTAGTACCTACTGTACTGGAATACTCCTTGGTATGTACAAAGGTACATTCCTGTGATTGTCACTGTATGCATATTTACACATGTAGATATTTGGATTAGAGTTTAATGGTTCAGTTCTATAATGCCTAGTTAGCGTAAATTGCTTCAAGGGAGGTGGATGACACTGAAGTCAGTGGCTTGGTGAAGCCGCCCTGAGTTTTAGTCCATAGTTTAAATGAGTTTGTCTAGAATGCTGCACCTGTTTGGGAATGGGGTTTAACACTTTGGATAGCTCCTTTTAAGTTTGGACAAAAAACCAGAAAGAATTTGCTGTCCCACTGATATTGTGTCTATGTGTGTATCTTCAGTCACCTGTTGACTTATGGTGACCCCATGAATTTCATTGGGTTTTCTTAGGCAATGAATACTCAGAGTTGGTTTGGCAGTTCCTTCCTCTGAAATATAGCTTACAGCTCCTGGCATTCATTGGTGGTTTCCTATCCAAGTATTAACCGGGCTGACTCTTTAGCTTTCAAGATCAGATAGGATCTGGTGTCTTTGAATTCCATTGAGTTCAATGGGTGTAACTATGTCTTCAGATATGACATTGAACTAAATTATTCTTTTTCTCCCAATTAATGACACAGAACTTCAGATGAACTCTCTTCTTGGAAAGATATTACAGTACTTATTTTCCCATTAGGTGCTTCATTTTTATAGAACCAGTAGAGACATAACTGAGGAACCTGTGATCTTCCAGACATTGTCTTACTCAAGTTTCCAAAAGTCATAATCAGCCTGGCCAATTATAAAGTAAGACTAGAGCAGTATGATATAAAGTATGATGATAAAAAGTGTGAAATAGTATGTAGTATAATGGAAATTGTCATCAACACATAGAGGACCAAAATTCCTCTTTGCTATACCAGATGAAGCAGGATGAAGGACTGTTTTCATTTTGTCACTTATTTTCAAGCCTGTTCAACTGTTTACCATATACAGTGACAACAGTGCAGTAGTAATAACATCTGTGAGAGGAATATTGGCTGTAAAGGATATCTGTTAGGTAGATGCTCTGGCAAATAGCATTTGCTTCAGCTTACTTCCTCCTCTGTTTATATGCAGTTGCCACACATTTAGGAGTTTGGATGCAACTTCTTTCTCTTGGTTACATAAGAAAATGATCATCACAAGCAGAATGCTCACAGGTAGAACTGGCATTACCCCTTGTGCCCCTCCATGGGCCTTGTTTTTTAGTGGAGGCAGCACACAGCTGAACTGCCATCTAGCTAATCCATAACAATACCATAAAGATTAATCAAGTAATGTGCACACATACATGAACCTAAACATCAAAGATGAAAAACTGGATTTCTTCTAAGTTTTTGTGTGCTGATTTGTGATTTCATTACTGTTGCTATTGTTTTTGACCATCATTATTTTCTAATGCCATAGGAGCTTGTAAGTTGTCTTGAAACAAAGTTTGAATCTTCAGTTTCAGAATTTTTTTTAAAACACAATTCAAGATTTTTTCTTCTCTACATACTGGAAGCAAATGTGATTCTTTTCATTTTTTTACAGTTTCTGGTTTTTCAGTGTGATGGTGAGGATGGAACACTATGTTCAAATAGCCAAAAGCTTAAAGAAATCACTTTTAGTAGATGGACTCCCAGGTGCTCTCTGGGAGATGTACTAAGCATGTATCTTAGATATTATCAAGGAGATACTTGTCTTTTATTCCTTTATACACTCTGATCTATGCTAGGAATCACTACCCCACCCCCAGCCAATATTACAGCTTTTCTGAAATACTGTGCTAGGAAATGGTAACTGCTACTAAATCTTCATTTTAACAACTGCTGAGGTGTCAGTGCCAGGCAGTGCTCTCCCAGTAGGCAAAGTGAGGGAAACACCTCCAGTGGTAAATATTGGAGGCTGCAGTGACAGCTCCCTCTCCGGCCATTCCTCTCCTTTGGAACATAGAGCTCTATGTGCCATACAGCCTGTCCTCAGCCCTAAATTAGGCTGTTGTGCTCAGATGTGGTGGAGGTCCCTATTCCATTGCCAGTGTTGTATGTAGATTCAACTGCCAGTCCAGTTCAGCTTCTGTTTGTAAAATGGAAGGTAGTGGAGCCATTTCATGCTTGGCTTCAGGTGCCAAATACCTTGGAATGGCTCTGAGAGGATAGAATGATGGATTTATATATAGTTTGGGGTAGTGGATATAGAAGCAATGCAGGAAGTTTTTAACTTTCCAGATGATTTGGACTTCAACTCCCAGAAGTGCCAGCCAATATCGCTAGTGATGTGAGAGTAAGAGACATTGGGAGGGTCAAAATTCCCCAGCCCCAGCACAACAAGTAGCATAGGTGTTCCATGTGGAGACTGTACTGCTGCCAGAAGGCAGAGTGGGTGGTGAAATCACGTTTAGTACTTTATCATTTTAGCAGGGAACAGAGGAGCAACATATCACTGCTTTTTTGTTACTATTCATTTCACTTTGATATGTACATCAGTCCTGATAAGTGATCCCCGGAGCCCAAAGCTGGCGTTACTGTTTTATTTCTCATTACCTATCTCATCCACAGTATAAGCAGCTTCCTAGATGCTACCTGCTCTGACTTTTTAGCAGTGATCCCTTGGGACTCTTTAATCAATGTGAAGTCTGTTGGGTTACCTGACTTGTTAAACAAATAGTTCTTCTCATTTTAAGAAACCCTCCTCATTGTGTTCCGTGAGCCTTTCAAAATAATGAACTGCTTCTGTGCCAAATTGTTGCCATCCTGCTTGGCTTATCTTGCATTTGTTTGCAGCACAGAAAATATTTATCAATTTTATCCAATTACACTTGTAAAGCAAAAGATGGTTTATTTGTCAGTGGCTATATTTCAAAATTTCCATAAAATAATGATTGATTAGATGCTTCCTGAGGATCTATAGCTTGCCTGTAAGAGTGCTTTGTTTGCTTCCTGTAAACTTTGCTTTTATATTTGTAAATAAAGCGCATATTACAATAATACCATGAGCCCTTCAGTATTCTTACCCAAAGAAAGTCAAATTCAGCAGCACGGGACCATGGAATCTCACTCTTAGGAAGTGGAGAGTACTTAGCATTGTTGTGTGCCTTTTGGTTGTTTCTGACTTATAGTGACCCTAAGGTGAACCTATCACAGAGTTTTTACTTGAGCCTAAAGCCAAATACTATGACCTAAATCCATTACAGTCCAACTACCACAGACCCCCTGAATTCATTACTGGAAGGTAAATCAATTCTTATCTAAATTCCTTTGATTCTGTGGTTTTATTCAAGTTGAGACTACGATTTGGCTTTAGGCCTTTGTACTCTTTAGGCTTAGGTTATTTGAAATGAAATGGGATAGCTAAAACAGCAGCCGGAATCCAGTCAGGCATTTTCTCCTTCACAATTTCTGTCAGAATTGCCAGTTTCTTCTATTTCTGCAGCCTCCCTCACGTGTGCTCTGAAAAAATCTGTTTGAGAGGCTGGGAAACATTCTGGAATACGTTTTTTGGTACTAGTGAGGACTTTAGAAGAAGTGGGAAGGGGAAAATTGCAATTCCACTGATGTGCAATAACTAAATGCTCTATTGGATCGGAGACAACATGTTCAAAACATATGTGGCACTTGAAAAAATGCATCCTCTTTGGTTTTGTGTTATGGAGGATTGGGACCTTTGCAGTGCCAAATGTAAAAGGTGAAGGCTGTGAATCATGTCTGTTTTCCCTTGCTGTACAGTCTTTGAGATCATAGTTCTTCATTATCATGGAATCACATTGTTACTCCAGAAGTAATAAAGCAACTGCTATGTGCTTTGTCTGTGAAAACTTCATTGCTCCCAGGCTCCAGTAACCTTGAAATTGGCATCTATAGAGCAATGTAATGAAGCTTGGTGGAAATGCCAACAAAATATTTTTTTTTAAAGAAAACTATGTCTGCTGCTAGTTTCCTATTTAGATTGTGGCCACTTGTTTCTGTGGAGAAAGCAATTGTCTAACTGCAAATTACTGCCACAAAAGGGCAGTTAAAAACAGTGGAAGTTTGTTTCAAAAGAGGAGTGATTATCACTTTTTAAGAAGTGATAGTCTCCTCCTCGAATTCTGACATTCTGGCTTGCTTTTAACTTTTGATGCTAATAATAGTGCATGGTTGGTCAATACGAAGGCTCATCTTTTCTCCTTAGGAGACATGGCTGACATTTGTTGCTTTTAATACTAGTCTTCCTGGTAGATCTGTTATGGAAACATGAGCAGGATATGGGAGACTATATGATGCAAATCACTCTTTCAAATGGGGTTGTTTTTTTCTTCAGAGCTATGATGGTAATGGAGTATTTCTGTTAACAGACAAAAGTCTTGGGATGCTGATGGTAATGATGATGATTATGATGATCAGCAGCAGCATCACTATCATTCCACCATTGGGCAGACTGGGTCAAAGTACCTTTTGGCCCAGGTCATGAATTGGAAGAGGTGGTGGAGTACGTTGTCCTGCTACCACTGACTGCCACCCACCACTGCCTCTTGCCACCCCCCAACGCTACAACTGCTCCTCATCTCAAAGAACCAAGTGTGCCTGCAAGCCACAGAAGAAGCAACAAAATTTAGAAAAAGTATGTCTTGACTGAAGAGCCTTTGCAGCATCCACCATCAGGGCCCATTCGCACTACACAATTATAATGCTACAATTCCATTTTAACTGTCGTGGCTGCATCTTATGGAATCCTGGGTTTTGTAGTTTTTTCAGAGGCACCAGAGGAGCTCCCTGGCTGAGGATTCTGAATGCCCCTCCCTAAGCTGCCAGTCCCAGCAGTCCATAGGCAGGGAAGTCATGGCAGTTAACATGGAATTATAGTGCTATAACTATGTAGTATGAGAGGGTTCCAAGACTAAGCAGCCCTCGAGATGTGGTTGCACAACAACATCCATCATGTGTCACCTTTGGCTATGCTGGGTATGGCTGATGGGAGCCACAGTCCAACAACATTGGGAGGGCAGCACTTTGTCCACTCCTGGCCCAAGAGATACTAGAGTCATCTCACATTTCATCCCATCATGCCTTGCTTTGAAGAAGGGCATGTATATCCTTCCTCAGTGGAAGGCATGAGGGAACAAAATGGCTATACCAGATTAATTACCATGGCATTGGAAGCCCTGGTGGCTCCCATATCTAGGGGAAGGTGGGTAGTGAATCGACCTCCTGGATTTAATCTGAACTTTAAATGAGCTATCCAGGGTGCTGGACCTATTTAAGGTTAGGATTCAGCATTTTGAATAGTTCATGTAAAGTTTATACTAAAACACAGAGTGGATTTACCACCCTATTCACATCAGCCACTACAGACTGGGAAAGGGAAGAGATAGGGGTGGGAATTAGGTTCCATTTTGGGGTTCACTTCATGCAGCAAATGTGTTAGGCTGAATCTGAAGATTCACATTTTGCTTTTTTCTCCCAAGCCGCACTTGAAGAAGCATTTTCCTTTTTTAAAACATGAAGCATTAATAGTCTCTATTTTGGGTTAAAATCTCTATTTTTAATGTTCTAAATGGTCCTTTTGCAGCAGTAATCACCAATTAAGTAGTTACAGTCTCCATCAAAATGAGTGACTACACCCTATATGGGAAACTAATAGCATACATATTCTTAACATTTTACTGGCATTCTCATTTTGCATAACTCTTGGTTTGCTGGCAGTTTTATGATTGAATTATCAGTCCACATTGTTTCACTGTTAGTTCAAAGCAAAGTTCAACTAAGCAAGGAAGCTGAGCAAAATCTCTGCATGTATGTTCCAGCTGTATAACAAGCATTTTACTTCAGTGATTTCAAGCTGTTTCTTAAGGAACAGAGGATTAATAAATGTAGCGTTCTTGAATACGGATTCCTGACCAATACAGTTCATAGTACAGGGCAAATTTCCATGAACAGTAGCTTACTGTCTATCTTGTCCCGCAATGTCTTGGGTGCATTTTCAGGATGCAAAGGGCCATGGTAAGGTCTAATGGACCTTGCTAATGTTCAGTGTCAGCACTCAGTGTCCACTATAACAGGGGTGGAAATCACTTGACCCTCTACTAGATGTTGTTGGACTGCAAGTGTCAGGTGCGCTAGTCTTCATGGACAATGGTGAAGAACAAGGAAATTGCATTTCAACAACAACTGGAGGGCCACATGATCCTCACAAGCAATCTACAACATGCAGAGAGGTTTTTCAGAAGGCAAGTTCATGCAGGTTCCTTGAAGACAGAAGATCTAGAAACTGTTCATGTAGTTAACACTTGGGCATTTGAGACAGTTATTTTCACTTTTGAAATGGTCAATAATCCTTTTTTATTTATGTGGTGGCTAAAATCATGCAGTTATGGAAAAACCACTTAATTTGACAAGAGCACTTTTGCAAAACGGCAGCTTTCAACTTTGTTCTGAGATAGATCCACTGGAGTGCAAAGTGTGCAGAGGTGTCTATAATAAACACTTGGTTACATGGTGCTAAAACATTCTCTCTGCCTGAGAGACAGCCTTAGTATCTTAGGCTTTGGCCAGGCATGGCACATAAACTTGGGTTTGTCGTTAAAAGCAAATATATAGTCAGGTTCTTCTCTCTTCATAACACATCATTAAAGAACTGGACATGCATTTATCTTCCCCTAATCTATGAGAGCCAAGGTGGTATAGTGGTTTGAGCATTGGACTATGACTCTGGAGACCAGGGTTCAATTCACTGCTTGGCCATGGAAACCCACTGGTTGATCTTGGATGCATCACACACTCTCAGCTCCAGAAAAACCCATGACAGGTTCATCTTAGGGTTGCCATAGGTTGGAAACGACTTGAAGGCAGACAACAAAAACAATCTATGGTATTTTCTCTTGTATGTGGAAGATTGGAAAGAGCTCAATATGATAACGTTGCATCATCTGTTTGCTTATTTATGTTACAGGAAGAAGGATTTAAATCAGGGTTGCCAGTTTTAGTTGCAAATGTGTGATTGTTATTCAGGCTGATTCAAACAATGATTGGAAAGTGTACTTTCCCAAAACATCTCAGACAGCAGAGATAGTAGCAGTTGGTATCCAAAAATAATGTTTCCAGACTTTCATCCAGCCTTAGGAACTGGTTTTAGGCAAAACTTGACATGGTGGACACTAGGAAGGCTCCCATCTCTGATGACCACTTCAGGTTTTCAATTGGCACAGTTCAAGCTTTAACTTTGTGTTTTCAGTGTTAAGTGGCAATTCCCTGGGCTTTCCTAAGGAGGTAGGACCCTCTAAGACAGTGGTTCTCAACCTGTGGTCCCCAGATGTTTGTGGACTTCAGCTCCCAGAAGCCCCAACCACTATGGTCAATGCTCAGGGCTTCTGGGAGCTGAAGTCCAAAAACATCTGGAGACCCACAGGTTGAGAACCACTGCTCTAAGAAGAAAGCATCTTATCACCTGGCAGGAATTGGTTAATATTTTCTGCAGTCCTTTCCCCCCTTACAATATTAGTCTCATGCAAGCCTAGGTGTGTGAGGCTGCAGTGCTGTGTATATTTTCATGAGAGTAAACTCCATTGAATATTGAGTGACTTGCTTCTGAGAAGACATGCATAGGATTGCACAGCCTGTGGAGCAGTAGTGGTAGCTGCTTCAGGATTCAAGAATTCTGCAGATATTTCACAGGCATATTGTTGAATAATGTGGGAGCAATGCATAGTTAATTAGACAATTTTTCTTGTGATTATGTGTGAATGCATGAATTCTGAATTATTCTTGAGTCTCAACTTTAGATTCACCCTAGAGCTTAATTGCTAGAGTGAAAAATTAACTGGGTTTTTATGTAGGTTTGAATTGGATAGCTATTGCTGTGCAGGGCAAACTATTCAGAGCAGTTACCTTTGAAGCCTGTGGAGGTTTTTCCCCAGAAAGTCACTGAGATTATTTCTTACATACGACTTGAAATTTACGTATTTGTAGAGGGTCTGATGCCCAGTCTGTAATACCCATTTTGACGGGGAGGCTGTTAATGGGAGGCAATGTGGCAAGATGCTATCAGGAAACTTGTAAAGCAGCTGCTTTAATTGAGATTGCAGAGGGATGTTCTTTTCAATGTCCATCAGCCTTTTATTTGCCCATGCTTCATTTTCTTCCCCTAACTGAACTGATAAATTCCCTTTATTTTACCAATTCTGCAAGCCCTTTTTATTCATACTTTCAGTGGTGCATACCGGTAGTGTCCCAATGGAGAGGCTTTAATGATGAGCATAAAATTAGATGATACTGTAGGGAACGGAAAACCATTTTGACAGCTTTCTGTGATGTGGTTATTAATAGAATCCTTTTCTTCAGTAGTTTTTCATAGGATCTATTATCTTCCACTTCTGTTCAATTTCTCACCAAGTAAAATGATGTAATAATCTTGGTAATCTATTAAATATATAACCATTTAAATTTGGTATTCTTTGGTGACATGAAGTTTGGGCGGTTCTTTTTAAAAAAAAAATCTGAATTTTGTATTATAGGACATTCTCTATCCCCTTTCTGACCTTTATAACTGAATAGATTTCATTCATATGGTAAAAGGCAGTTGAGAGAAAGACTGATACAGCTTCCAGGGGCTACCCATCAGCTCTTCTGGTCATTCTCCAACCAATGGGATTTCGGTTTCCCTGTGGCCTGAGGGAGTTGCATGTTAAAGTTGGTTTGGCCTGTAATATAACTAGTTTCAGCCACAATTTAATTGTGGATGCAGGGGACAACCTGCTGTGTGTCACTGAGACCTAGACAGACAAGCTGGGTGGGGTTGGTCTGAGAAGGCTCCTTTCCAAATTGTGATGTGATGGAATGGAATGGGCAATTGACACAGCTGTACCCAAATGTCCTCTACAGTGCTCTGGAATCCATTTGGTTCCTTGATTTATCAGCGATCTGTGTGCTATTGAAACAAACCAGGGATGTAATTAGAAAAGAAGTGCTATTAGTAATCATGACTGAATACAAGTGAGAACACATTATTGTGCCTACGTGGTGCCAGTGTTGGTGGTAAAATGATTACATTTCTCTACGTCCAGTGTGTCTTTAAGCCATTTATACAGAACTTTTGTGGCTGAGAACTGCTTCTAATGAAGTCAGAGCCTTGTGGGAATTGGATGGAACCCTCAGAATCAGGCCATGATATGTTTCCAGTGCAATTTGAGGATGAAGGCATTCATGCTCATTTGGAACTTGGCATTAGAATTCACACAGTTCCTGGGAATATGTCCAGAGTGCTGTCTCATCTGTGTGGGATAAATTTCACTTGATGAAGCTTGAGGATGTAGACAAAGTGCTGGGAGGGTTGCGCCTGACTACCTGTGTGATAGATCCTTGTTCCTTTCTTGTGTGTGTGTGTGTGCTTGAATGGGGTGTGCTCTGGAGATTACCCTTAATCATGATAGGAGTTGTGGTAGTCCCAGTTTCCGAGAAATAGGTGGTTGTAGTGATCACTGCTTGTGAAATTTTCCCTAGAGTCAAGAAGATTTTAATAACTATCACCCATTAATACTTTCTTTAGGGCAGACTGTGCTAGAGGGTAGTGGCCCAACTCCATACTGAAAAAGATTACCTGGGCTCAATTAAACCTTGGGTGACTTGGTCACTGTGATGTAAGATCTTGATCAAGAGGCGGGGAAGGTGACCCAGTTGATTCCCCTTGATCTAAAAGCAGATTTCATTGTCACCAACCATAATGTCAGTGAACAAGGTATCTATCTGTTACTGGACTTGCAGGATCAGAAGCATGACAGCATACTGGTTTTGTTCAAATGTGAAAGGCCAGTTTAAGAACAGAGCATGTGAAAGAATGCTCAGCTCCATAGCTTTTGAGCTGTCATGTCCCACAAGTTTCATCTTACTCCCCTTGCTTTTTAATATGGGCAAAGTTGTTAAGAGGATTATCTAGAATGAGGTGTCATCAATATGTTAAAAATACTCAGCTCTGTTTCTCTCTTTTATCAGAGTCAATATAGCTGTAGAAATGCTAGACTGGTATTTGGATTTATTAATAGACTGGAAGAGGGTGACCAAACTGAAGTTGAATTCCAACAATAGAGAGGCTCTGTATATGACTGATTTTCATGTGCAAGAATTGGGTGGGTATTCTAATGAAGATAAGTTTGCATTTGCCTTGGAAAAGTAGGTGTATAGTTTGAGAGTTGCCTTCATCCAGCTTTATATGTATATGGTCATTCATAGTTACCCCTCTATACCTTTCCTGGGCATCTATCAGGTATAGAAATATTTAGTAAACTGACAATAAGCAAATCTTATAAATCATTGCACTAGGGTATCTTATGAATAAAGATCTTTGGCCATCACTCTGACACTATTAATATCTAGAGTATACTGTTCTGTGAGATCAGCCCTTATTGGTAAGTATAGGCAACACTGGATTAGCCAAATGTTTTATCTACACAAAGCATGACTCAACTCAGGTGGAGTTGCCTGCTTGCCTGCAAGAGTGGGATTATTTAGATACAGACATTTTTGAAGAAACGAAAAGCTAGCAAAAGGGTGCCTTCCCATGAAAGAGTTGGTGTTCATGCAAGTGCAAAGAGACAGCAGCTCTGGCAACTGCTCTGCAGTATTACCTGTGAGAAGCTTCATTAGATAGATCTTCTCAAAGAAGCCTCAACATCCCCTTTTGGTGAGGTAGGTCTTGCTGATTCTCTGAGTAGGTCTCATCTTGGTGCTAGAGTGGGGTACCTCTAGCCTGCTGCAAAGTCACATTCCCACTGCCTTATCTGCCTGCTCTGGTTCTTCTGAGATATGACTGCAGAAGGCAAGCTACTGCTACCCCCAGACCATGCAAGGAATTCTTCTGCAGGGAAAGGTTTGGAACATGCAGGCCAGCAGAGGCCTGATTCTGCTCAGAGGTTCTGGGTGAAGTTTTATTCAGATGGGACATGAATATGTTTGTGTCTGATTCCTAGAGTCAGCAGTTCACACTTGGCTCTGTCAGTTTCTGTTAGTTGGTTCACCACCAGCACCACTAATGCACACAGAGTGGTCCAGCAAAGACTGAGGACGCAGAGATCCTTTTGGGAGAGGAGGTGCATCAGATCTGAACTAGATCCCATCTGAGCCTTTGAGACCTAGACAAATATGAGAGGTAAGAGAAAGAGAGGCAGTAAACTCCTGCTACAGAAGCAGTTTCCTGCTACAGAGAAGTACCAACACAACTCTCTCTCACTTAGTCTTGTTGGGGAAAAAGCAGTCCTTCTTTGCCACTTGCTCTGTTTTTTTTCCATGAAGAAATGAAACACTCTCCTGAAGGATGTTTATTTATTTAAGTACCGGTTGGGTACATCTTAGTTTCCCATTGGTCTAAAGCATCTCACATAAATGCCATCTTGCGTGTGAGTCAGAAAGGGTTGCCAATTCATTTAATCCCATGGCTCAGTCCAGGTGCGGATGAATCTTTTGGACTGGTTGCCTTCTGGCAAATGTAACTGTGAAAAGTAGCACCTGAGTTAAAGCTCAGAGATACAGCTGAGCCAGAAGCTGATGTGAAATCAGTATTAAAAAGCTGTATGCATTTTGATAAAACACTTAAAATCACATGACAGGAGCAATCATGGGCCTCAGCTCAACGACCCAAGGCAATCTGCTGCTGTTGATTTGCATACCCTCAAGTAGCATCTTATCTCCACTTGAAATCAAATCCCTTTGGTCGTGTCATATTTACTCCCATTTCAATTTGCAATATTTTCCTAGGCATGTCCTGCTTAGTTGAGAAATGCAGCAGGAGAAGGAGTAATGAGAAAATATATATTCCTCTGCTTAAAATATAGAAACCTAGTGTGCTTCTTCATTGCTGTAGCTTCACAAAATGTCAGTCCAGATGTGTTTTGGTTTTCTTAACAGTCAACTTCCCAGGTTTTTTGCTTTCCCTGCCATTCTCCATCTCCATCACCACCACTAACAGTGTGCTTGCAGAGAATAAGTACAATTTACTGAGATAGTAGAGTGAGAAGTTCCAAAAACAAACTGTTCTCCAAGTTTTAGCAACAAGGAAGATGCCCCTCTGTTTCAATATGTTGAAGGCTGATAAAATACCAATCTATATATTTAGTGCAAAAGAATTAACCAAGTACATCTTACCAGAATTGCAGTCCGTTGATTAATATTTCACAGAAGTGCAACACTTATGAATTTATTTATATTTCACAGAATTTCTTAACTATAAAGTCAAGTTAATGGGGTAGCTGCTTTGTCCATCGCTTTGTGCAATTTGCCAGAGTCATCTTTGAAATGTGGAATCCATAGCTATTTACCTCCTCTTTCCCTGAAGTCCTGGCAGGTAGATAAAGCAGGAATAACTTCTGAAGAAGGGCTGGCCTCATTTTAGGAGCTTGTTTGGGTATACTATATTAATCTTTGTGTTGTGTGAATCAAATAACTGCTTCAGTTTTAAATTGGTTAAATATTGCAGCCGTCTATTTATGAGGTGAAATGAAAATGAGAAATGAATTGTTTCTGTGAAGGATCTGAGGACTCTGACAAGAACTGGATGCAACCTGATTAAATCTCTTGTGAAGAACAGGGGAAGGAAGAGACATGCTGTGGACCCTCTGTATATGCAGGGGTTTGGTACCTGGACTCCCTGCAAATAGTGAAAAACATGAATGATGTGTCCCATATTGTTAAATGGTAGTGATGCGCAGGCAGATGCTTCAACACCTTCACATTTCCATCACTGCCATTTTATGTATAGGACACGACAATCTGCCATCACTTGAAATCACAGATCTGGAAGTTGCGTATGTATGGACACAACAGACAAAACTGGTTTTGTGTGTACTGTAAAGTCATGGGGGGAGCACCAGTAGGCTGAAGAGAGTGTGATAAAGAGCAGACTGCTCCAGAAGTCTCTGCTTCCTAAATTCCTCATTTGGATCTTTAGCATTTGGATCTTGGTGGCAACATTTCTGCCAAACTACAGAGATCTCACTGTATGTTAGTAAATGTCGAAGGTAGAGAAACTGAAGTCCATCTTCTTCTACTCTTCTTTTTCCCATCTGTTTCTTCTGTAAGTTGTATAGGTTCCAGTTGGTAATGTATTTGGTGCCTTCACGTTGTTTCTACCTTATGGCAATCCTAAGGCAACCCTATCATGAGGATTTTTGGGATGTGTGCGACATGCCCGAGGTCACCCAGTGGGTTTCCATGGCCAAATGGGGAATCAAACCCTAGTCTCCAGGATCATAGCCCAGTGCTCAAACCATGCTAGCTTATGTGGCCTTAATTTCTACTTCCTGTGCTTTTTGATCCATAAATAAATTTGTCCATTAATTTCTTCTCTTAAGCCCAAAGTTTGCCTATCCAAAAATTATGTGTACTTATTGTGATTCAGCCTGAGTATAACCTATGTCTGGCTTTCTTGCATTGTCTTCTTAAATATAGAAAGTTGATCGGCTTGGCTGATGTTGACTCAAACGGACTGTTTCCATGCTTGAGGAACAAATATACATGCATGCCATCTCAGAATACAGCAGTCATTTTATTTCCTTTGGCAGCAGGTGAGCCTGTTAGGTTTCTCTTGCTATCAGCTACCTCCTAATGATAGCTGGCAGATACAGTTCTCATAGTTTTGAAGTAACGAGAGTAAATACTCTTTTGGGAAGCAGCAGATATAGGATTGCCACATTGAACTAAGGATAGCTGAGAAAGGTGGTGTCAAACACCTGACCCCATTAATGGTGAAAGCATTATGACTTTGTTGGAATTACTCTGTCTTCTTCATATAGACAAAATGGATTGGCCAGACACCTTATCAATAAGCATTAAAATTTTAATACTTCAAAATGCTGCATGTTAGATGCCCACCCTTATAATCAAATTACATGAAACATGATGTTTTTATTGCACAGAAATAAGATCAGATCCTTTAGTGGCCTTGTGTATAATCATCAGAAATTCAAATCTTGGAGGCTTTTTTTTTTTAATTTACAGTGGGCAAATGGCCAGCTCCATTTTAATAAAATTGATTTTTTTTAAAAAATGTCTGAGAATTCTTAGGCTTGCTATTATCACAGTTGTTCTTACATATACCAGATAGTAACAGGTTCAGCTGTAACAAGTGTTTCTGAAGACAACATTATGATCTGGAGGTGTTTGATTTTAAAGTATTTGGGGTTCTATGATGGATTGTATAAATTAGGAATGTGGGATTTATATTAATTTCATCTGGGATTTCTTTCATCATAATTTCAAACTGGCATAATTTGAATGCCAGTTTATGAAAGTAGGCTTACACTTAGGAATCCTGACTTGGTTTGCCCTCATGCAGTAAAAGAACAAATGCCTGCAGAAATCTCCTCAATGAAACACTACAAGGTTTGGTCACTGCTGGAGAGATTATATGCAAGGCCAGGATAGATACTTGCCTGTCTCTCTAAATATGTAAAATTCAGAACTCTGGCAAATATTGCCTTGTTGGATGGACTATTGAAAACTAATAGCATTGGATAGGTTATTTTTCTTGTTTTGATCAGTTAGCGTGTCCTTTTGTGCTTATTGTGTGCACGTCCTTAGTCCGACAGCTCAGATAGTGGAAAACAAGGTTTTTCAAAGTGCTTGATGCCTCACTCCCATACTGGAGGTGAGAACTATCAGAGTGATAGTGGGATTCTGTGATAGGCTCTCTTGCTTCAAAAAAGTGGTGTTTTTCCCCATAGAATCCTGCTTTTTCCTCCAAACAATAGCTGTGCCCTTTTTTTTATTTACTGGATCTGCACACCACAAAGGCTCCAAAGCACATCTGGAAGCCTCCCAAAAGAAAGCAAGAATCTCCACTACAGCTTGGAGAAAGGCAGGATATTAATTAATTAATTAATTGCATATATAAGTACATGCATTCATACTGTGGTTACTCAATGTTCTTTCTTCAGCAGCCTTGCCTCTTGCCTCCCTGCTCCTTAGTTTCTCTATATGCATGGAATCTTTTTTTGCTCCTCCATTTTCTTTGAAAAGCTAATGTCCCTTGAGTCTGATGAGGCATTAATTCCAAACCTGGTGACATTTCTTTTCTTCAGAGAAACCAGATTGTAGATGTCCTGGCAACTTTATTCCCTGAGCTTTTGAAATGTTAATGAACGTTCTGTGTTGTTGCAGCAGGTCAGCCAATCAGTGTCAGAAACTTTGCCATTACAGCACAATATAATTTTGAATCTAAAATTAAGGACTAAACTCTATATCACACTGTAATCACATATAGCATGGCACTGGAATCTTGACAGCTGTACCTTTTACTGCAGTATTGTGTATGTAAGAAAGAAGGAGGGGTTGGGTTGCAGAAAAGAGATTTAACCATATCTCCCAAATGTCCTGATTTGATAGGGATAGTCCTTCTCTCCCACTTTTTCAACTACTCTTAAAATATCCCAATTTCTCTTCTCCTCCTCCCACTTCTCTCCATATCCTGAGCTTTCTTTAGTTGATGCAAACTGAGTTCAAAGTGCAAAAGTAGTTTGCACTCTGTTAACTCAGCAGGGAGAGAGGAGGGGCAAAATCTTGCCCTTCCCAGTAGTTTTAGGTAAAAGCAAACTCCTGCAGCCTCTCTTAGCTTGTTTGTTCTTTCTCATAATAGCTCTTTTCATCTTGACCACACTCTGATGTTGCCTGGGCACATATGCCCCAGTTTTCCTCTCTGAAATGTTGGAAGGTATGGGCTTAACAATTCTTCCCTCCATTGTTTTCATCCTGTGTCTGGGCTCTGTTGCTTTTGTCCCACCAGAACTTTAGATCCAGATTTGCAATGGAAACATAAGTGCACTATTCCTGGCTGGATGAAGGATGAAAGAGGAAATCTGGGGACAGAGGAAAGTTACTCATTTTATAGCTTCTTGGCTGCAAATTGCCATTTTCTGTTAATGCTTTTCAGTAAAATATTGGCTGTCTGGATCACACAGTTCAAGTCTGAAATCTAGATTAGATTCAATGTGTATTTGGAGTGCTCGAATTGGAGTGCTCAATGTAAGAAACTTGAAAAAGATGTACAAAACCCGCAGTAGTATGACAATGTGCATGTTGATTAAGCATGGGAAAGAAGTTCACCCTAACCTAATTTTTTAAAGAAATTTTATCCAGTTCATTGTGACTGAGATCATTAGCAAAAGTGTTTGTGTATCTTTTGGTTTCCTATCATTTGAAGGAAGCCACAACCAACAACATATTCCTAACACTCATACCCAGCTGCTTGTTTCTGTTTTTGAATTGCAGACAAATAAATGTGCGTAAGTCAAAAATGTATCTTTCAAAACTGCACAAAAATGTGCTTTGCTCAAAATATGTGTACAAAGATGAACATAAGAAAAATACATCAAAAAGTGCATATGGGGAGAAAGCGTAAGTCAAAACATGCACAGATTTTTGTGTGGGAGATGGGGGAAGCACACCAAGTTTTGAATTACAAAGCAAGGATCAAAGGCAAATTCAAATCTGAATTTGTGAAATCAGCACTGAGAGCTTTTGTGTCCCTAGTGTTGACCTATATCTAGACATAAACCTTTTAGTGGTTGGAAAGTTTTATGGGGAAGTTAATTTGGATTATGAGAAATTTTATCACTTCTCATGGTGACTATTCCTTCAAGATTGGTGTTTCACACATGGGCTTTTCTTTGTAGTAATCATTTAGTCAGAAATAACCAATTACATGTCAGAAAAACTAATAGGTTTCAATTGCTTTTCTCTTGAGCGAGATTAACAAAAGGTGCCACGAATCTGATGGATTGTGCTGTCGCGTACTTGATCTCTTGTTATTCTTTGTATGATTAATAATTATGTCAATCTGTAACTTAGACAAGCATAAATATTACATTAAACTGCAAGAGAAGAGTTTAGAACATTAGCAGACAGATAAAAGGAAGAGCTTCAGATATGCACAGGAAACTTGTGACTGATAAGAGCTATAGATTTATCTTTTATCCTAAGGATTGTTTTTTTTTTAAAAAAAAACATACAGTACACTGTTTATGTACCTTATCATTCCTATCCTGGATGATGATATACCTGTCTGTTCATGGCCAAGGTCCCTCCCTAAACTGCAAACCCCAGGATTCCATAGGATATTGAAAGTGGAATAAAAGCACTATAATAGTCTCTGTGCACAAGTCATTGAACAATTGCGTTCAGAGTTCTGACTCTGTTTCTGTTCCTTTTTAGTTCTTATCTGTCCTTAACTGACTGAAGAGTTTCATCTGTCATCCACTTGAGGCTTCTCATTCTTTTGGGTTATAGAAAATGTCTTTTTGCATTCCACAGCACCACTCAAAGTTGTCCTCTGCCGTTCCCCAGTACTTTGTTGAATGCCCCCTGAACTGGGGTTGTCGTCAGCTGGCCCTATCTGTTGTTTCATTTTGGATTGTCTCATTGTAATGTTTTTTTATGGTAAAACATATTCAAAAGGTGTTCAGTGTTCCTCCTTCAAAGCAGTACTAACAAGCGTTAGCTATGGTGCTGCTGCCCTTGTTTTTTGAGAGATCCTTCACCAGTGTTACCTCCCACTACTGCTGCTGCCCAGTAGCTGTTTGGCATATTTAGTCTGGCTCCTCAAGCAAAGTCCATCTGACATGGGAGACCATACCAGCATCACTCCCACAAGCAGCACGGCCTCTTGGCTCACTGGAGAATGCAGTCCACACCACAGGAAGATAGTACCGTGGTGGGAAGAATGGCCTTATTTTTACTCAGAAGTTTTTCAGCCAGTCACCTCTACTTGCATTATTTAAGAAATGGCTTATTCCTCTGGTCAGCTAAACCTTGAATGCTATGGATGGATTTGAACAGGAGCACCAAACTAATGAAGACATCTACTGCCTCCATAGGACTACATGACATGGAGAGGTTCAACCCCCAGATTAACTCTTCACTGTGATTAGGGGAAACATTCGTCTCTCTTGTGGTCACAGAGCTGGACAGATTGCTACAATGTACTGCTTGGGCCTAGAGGGTTTTGCTTTTGATTCTGACTTCTCAGTGCTATAGTGCGCAACTTGTGGCTCTCCAAATGTTGTTGGACTGCAGCGATGAGATACTATGGGAGTTTTAGTCCAACAACATCCAGAAAGAGCTGAAGGTTGCATCCGTGTTACCAAACCAACCAAGTGTGCATAACTAACATTTCAAAACAGATAAAGATCAAAAGTCAATTTAGATTGCTTGATTAAGGAACAAAATTGAATCTGAAATTAAATAAAATAATCACTCACTTTAGTAGTCATTTGCATCAAAGGTTTTCTAATGCTTATAATGAAAGAGATTTTAGACCCAATTTGCTATTATGAGAGACAGACAGCTGGATCAGTTGGGACCACAGCTTGATCCATTTCACCATTCCTTGTGCACTTTTGTGATGATTATCTTTCTGTTCTTATACAAAATGCCATAAAAGAAGGGCATAATAACTACTCTCTTTGATGTCTTCTCTGCTATGTATCCATGTGTATCAATATACTGAAGTGTCTTTCATCCAACCAAAAACAGAATCTAGAGGGTGTGTTGGCAGAACAAGCCAACACAGTCCCAGTCAAGAGTATACAAATGTTATATTGATGTGGTTCTGTGAAGCTAAGCAAAGGTTACATTGAGAGAGATGAAAGGGAGAGCTTTTATTCCCTTTAGAGCATGAATGTGTGTTTGGAGTGTGTGTATGTGTGGAGTAGGAAAACATTGCATAAACATGATTTTGTTGTCATTGTTCCAAGCTGGTTACAGTTGTGACAGCGTATGTTAGTGCTTTATGTTCATTAAGAACTTGCTGATGGGAGTAATTGAATCTAATAAATGAAAGTTAATGCATCTCTATTAAATGTTTTCTTGATAGACAGACAGGGTCTTAGTTGTCATTCTGCGCATTCCATGGTAACTGCATACATTTTGTCCTTTGAGCTGCATGAGACTTTCTAAGGTTAGTGGGAACACTTTACTTAAGCAGCCTGAGAGTGAAAATAACTATGCAGCCTGAAGAAGAGTGCAAGGAGTTCATTGTAAGTGAGGGTGCTCCATTTCCCATGTTGGAAAAAATGCTTGGAATTCTAATCCTCAGGAAGGAAGGAAGATGATCTGGGGCTACAGCTGTAGTTCTGTGATTTCATATTAACTGCCTTGGCTGCATTCTATGAAATCCTGAGACCTGTAGTGTAGTGAGGCATGGGATTTCTAAATGCCCTTCCCTAAACGTCAGATTTCAGGACTGCATACAATGAAGCTACAGCAGTTCAAGTGAAATCATAGTGCTATAACTGTGTAGTGGGAAAGGGTGCTCGAAGACTTAATTTTTAAAGCTCAAGGAACTGTGACGTCCCAGGCCTAGGTAGCAGGTAGACAAATTGTTTAGATTTTATGCACCTTGTTTAGCTGCTCAGCCAAAGGTTTTCCCTTAGTGAACATACAGGTTTAAGCATAAAAATCAAAGCTTGTCAAAATTTTGCTCAGCTTTACTGCTTGTATAAAGAGAAGAGTCACTGTATACAGAAAGGTGTCCTCTGCAAGGAAGACTGACCAACATCATCATGACTTCTTTTTAATGCCAAGTCAGTATATTGTTTAAAAAATCCCAGGGCTCATGTTATAATTACTGGGAAATACAAGAGACTGTAGTAGATCTCTCAAGCAGAATATCTGATACATTAGACAGAAGCTGAACAGCTCACCAGCCCTCTCCACACTACTTATAAGATCTAACAGACAAAGAAGTCAAAGATTGTCCATTTCCACACTAGACTGTTATAGTGCTGTTATTTTACTTTCAACCTTCTGTGGAATTCTGGGTCTTATAGTTTCCTGAGGCCAAAGAGCTCTCTGGCTGAGAATTCTAAAGGCCCTTCCCTAAACTGCAAACCCCAGGATTCCATAGGATGTTGAAAGTGGAATAATAGCACTATAAGAATCTAGTGCAGAAATGTCCATTGTCTTCTCCATAAAGTATATAAAAGGAATAGTACTCATGAATATTTGTGTGTGATCAGCACAAATTCATCTTTATGAGGAAGATAAGAAAAGAGTATTACATGGTATCAGGAGAACTGGGGCATCATGCCCAGAGAAGCTGTTGTTATACAAGCTTCATGGAGGACAGACGGGGAGAAAGACACAGATGTGAAAGTAGGTGAGACCTCACAGAACAAAGGAAAGCCTATGTGATGCAGGAAGAGAGTGGAGGTGAACAAACAACCACCAAGAAACTGGATGTTACCATAAAAATACTGTGCCAAACTCTTAGAGAGTGACATGCAATCTAACCACCACTGAATATAGACATGAGAAGGATTGTTAACTCCAACAAAAGTTTTACAGCTTTTGTTGACTGTTTTATTGGGCTAAATCCAGCATTACTCCTACCTGGAGTAGATTCCCTGAAATAAAGTAACTACCAGATTTACCTGCCTCATTAGGTTACAGCTTGGTGTGGAATAGCAGCACTGGCCATGCTGACAACATGTTTCTCCTTTCCAGAAGACTGTACACTGCTGTGCAGCCTCCTAGGAAGGAAGAATTCTGACAGCCAATGAATTTAAACCTATAGTTTGAATTGATTGGCTGACAGAGCTGGGGGCATGGCCAGAGCTACGTGAATGGGCAGTTTTCCTTCTGGTCAGGTTCTGGGAAATATCCATTGGCTCCTTGTTCCCAGCCAGTTTGTTGCTGGATGTCACCTGCCCTCCCACCTTTGTTCCCCTTTGGCTAGTGGACACTGGGTACCATTTCTGCAGTCTGGCTGGTGTGGGGGTGCCTGATGGGAGCTGGTGTTGTATTAAATAGGGGTATTACCTGTACTCTGATTCGTACATTTGCTGTTAACTTGTCACAACCTGTAATAGGCAGTAGCATGGGTCTTGGATCTGGGATTGTGGTTACCGGAGTTTCCCCAGCATTAGTATGGTATGTGGGGGAGCCTTGTGGGGATTCAGAGGTGTGGGTGGAAGTGGTGGTATGCAGCACTGGTGAGGCACAATTCCTCCACACTTCCTGCTGTCAAGGGAGGCCAGCAGGGAGATCTTCTCCTGGGATAGGATGTTTGTGTCATCCCAGCTGTTTTGGTGGCAGGCCAAAATGGCAGGCCCATCAGTCAACAGCAGGGTTGATTGATGCCTGGATCCGTTCCCGTGTATGCACCAACCTTTTGGTAACTATAGCCAATAAAGTTGTAGCCTTTGTTCTTTCAGTTCTGGGTTTCTGGGTTTTGTTGCTCCACTACTCGCTGCCCCTGAGCATGCAAATGGGATTTGTTTATTCTTAACCCCGAGTAGTTTTAAGACTTATCTAAAATGTTTTTAAATAATGAAATCAGTTAGAAAGGCAAAGTCAGCAATGAAAGCAATCTACAGGAGCAACATGGGCATATGGGCTAAAGTTTTAACAAGGCATTGTTTGCTTACTCATGACTTTTATTAATTAGACAAACATATTTTCCCTTCACTGAGTTATTGTAGCTGAAATGGGAAAAGTACTGTCATGCTGACACTAAAGTTTGCCTTTAATTTATTAGTGATCTTGCTTCCAAAATGATTTCACTGAGAAATTACATCTGGAATGCTTTTCAGAAAAATTACTGATTTGTTCTCCCTCTGCTTTAGGGCTGTGTGATTGTCCATTGTAGACAGCTGAGCAGAGAAAATTGCACAGAACTAAAGAATTTAAATCAAAAACTGCACCATAGACTCATTAGCAAGTTCAGCAGCAATTCTGTGGACACGTACTGGGAAGGAAGCATGAAAGATACAAGTGGGTCTTAACCTATCAGCAAACATGTACAGCATTTGAGTAGATTTACATTACTGGCAGAACTGGCAGAGGTTAGAATGATTTTGGAATGCATGAGACTTGAACAGACCCCTGTTCCAATTACCTTGTTAATGGATCATCATGGAAAGGTTTGTTTTTGACCAGTGGAGAATTGGGAAATTGACAATGGCATATTCTTCTCAATTTATAATCAGTTTCTATTGTGTCTCGGAAGGGATAAAAAGCAAGGAATTGCTAAAGCAAACATCATTGATGAAGTAATCTTGGTGAGAAATAGAATTGGAGAGAGATTGTTTTTAGTTTTTTCATTCTCTCTTTAAAGTTCCAAAATCCCAACAAGTACACTGAGCTCCTCGTTTTTGTTGACCTCAAGGCAATTTGAACAGCTACTGTGTCTCTTCTTAGTGACACTGACGTATGTCTTGTTTGGGGTTGTTGTGGAGAGAAGTAACTAATTAGTTCCTTTGCACAAAGACTCCCTTTTCCTCAAAAAGCACATATATCTTTTGCAGATCCCCCTTAACATGGTCATTCAGTGGTCAGGGAAGAAGGGGTAGCAAGTGGGAAGCATCAGGCGATGTTCCTGTAGCCAGGCAGGCTGCAATAAAGACATCCTCTGAGACTTCTGGGTGGTCTTCTGGAGATCCTGGAGGATGGCATTATTGTTGCAGTTGCATGCCCTCTCCACCACCTGTTATGTTGCCATGTACAGCAAGAGACAAGAAGGTTTTGAGGGAGAAGAGATGGGAGATGGGACACAGGTCTGCCTGGGTGGATCTTTATGTCCCCACCTCCTAATATAGGATCATGGCCATGTGTTTTTCAACAGTGTTGAATACTATGGTCAAGCACTGATTTATGTGGTTAGGTGACTGTGTCTTTTGTCAGCTGCTTGTTTAAGAAAACACATGATGTCCCCTCATCTTGATGAAAGCTTAACTTTTTGTTTTGGAATAATCTCTCAACAGAGAAGCACTAGTCCAGTGGTTCTCAACCTGTGGGTCCCCAGATGCTCATGGACTTCTGCTCTCAGAAGCCCCAGCCACTATGGTCAATGCTCAGGGCTTCTGGGAGCTGAAGTCCAAAAACATCTGGGGACCCACAGGTTGAGAATCACTGCACTAGTCACTCTACCATGGAGGCAAGAATAAACTTAAAATTAAGTGTTGAAACCAGAGCTCTTAAACTGGCCTTTTTGACTGTGGTTGTGGATCAATCATTCCTAAATGATTTGGATCCTTAGATGTAATTGGTCTTCTGCTCCCAGGGGGGAAAAAGGCTTTCATGATAAATGATCAGGGACGCTGGGAGGAATTGCCTAACAAAACCCAAATTTGTGAACTACGGCTAATAGAACAACCTCTTCATATAGGTCTGTCTGACTACCCTTTTAAATATGCTTCAAGGACAAATTAGGCAAACAGAGGCCTTTTAAACTATCTGTTTTTGTTTCTGTTGCTTTTCTTCTTTTTTTAAAAAAAAATATTTTATTCTACATGAACCCTTTTCCCTTTTGTTACAGTTTTGCATTAAATTGTTGCTAGCTTCCACGACTTGACATTTGCCTAGAAAGACAAGACATAACAGTTTGGTATAAATAAATGAATGCTACTTATTCTTGTTCTGCTCATAAACGCAAACCATAGTTTGGGGTTCAAACAAAAAGTAAACATAACTTAGAAGTGTGGTGTGATGTCTAAGGTAAGCTTTTATAGGTAGAAAAACATACACTGTAAATCATTATTTGTGCCAAAAGGTTTCACTGGAACACTGGGTTCTGGGAATAGCTAAGTAAGTTTTGTTGCACAGATTGGATGTGACATTGCCAATTTTGATAGCCCCTTGATACAAAAATAACAGCTGATTTGTATATCTGACTTATGAGATGAAGAACGATGAGGTCCACTTGTTTCACAGCATGCGTTTGGCTTGGCAGCTTTCCTTCTGCTTCAGAACACGAAACATTTCCTCCATTTATATTGATGGATGTTGTGTGTACTTACCCTGACTAAGACCCAGTGGAGATTATAATGCACTTGCAAGACATGTACTTGGCAGAGCTGTACTTGCGTGTAGCTAACATCCATATTTCTCTTTCTCTCCCTTCAATATGTATTTTGAAACACTCTGGTGTTGTCACTACCATATATCTGAATCAAATTAATGTCCGCTACCTGTGTTGCAGCATTTTTACATCCACATTTGCATGTAATGAAAAGGAAGCATTACAATAGATCACAAATGGCTGTATTCCAGAAACATGAGGCTACAGTCATAATTTTAAAGGTATTGTCCCTGCTCCTTCTGCTAAAGGATAATTTTTGGTCAGATTTCAAACTCTTTTGATTCAAAATGAAACCAATCTGAAATTTTAAGAAGTCATCAGAGGCTTAAATATCATTGAATCTTAAAAGCAAATTAATTTTTAAATATCCAGATGTATCTCAGTGGGAAGCTTGCAAATTAATTTTCATCTTTAAAAATCCACAGCATTAGGAACTGGTATTATACGTGGTTGATTCTTGAAATTTCTGCTACTGAAATTAGCAGGAAATAGAAACATAGATGATAAACAACATTCATAATGCAGGATTAGACATTTTTGCTAATGGTTATCCAGAAATCTCTCTCAGCAGCTTGTACCGGGTAAAACACAGACGTGAAACTGTTAATTAAGCCGTTTGAGGTTTTTCTCAGGGAAATGGAATTATCCAACATTATATTTAGAATTAAAATTATGAAGTTTTTTTTAAAAAAATTCAGAAGAGTAGATAGGTATGCATTTCATCTTGTTATCTATTTTCTATGCTATGAGTATGCTGTGAGCAAAAAATACATCAGATATTAAATAGCCAGAGTGAAGACATTCTACAGATGTGATTTAGAACTTTTAAGTGACACTCTTTCACTTTCTGTTGATCCTAGTTAGTATTAAGCAACACAAAGAGGAAATGTGGAATTCTGAGTGTTGTCCTTTCAGAAATCAGTATTACATTAAAGCCAATCTCCCATCAGCCATTCCTACTTCCTAAGCATCAGGCAGGTGGCATTGTAGACCTTAGTGGAAGACTGGCGCTGGCAGCAGATCATTTCAAGCATTTATTTCCTGGACAATGAATTCTTGTTTTCTCATGCCTGTAATGTGTGTTAGATAACAACATGACATATTGGATCCTGTTTTAGAAACTTGCCACATGTATTTTTCTTTAACATCCTGGCCCTGTAAGAATACTTCAGGCTACCATAAAAGTACATTCATGTACGTGGATACTTGTACTATTACAACTGAGCCTTGAGTACAAATTAGACTCTTTAAAAAAAATGAAAGAGTGAAGTTTTCATACATGAAAATTGTTGCGTTTCTGTGTCTCCTTCAGCTTACATACCCTGTAAACAAAAAGCAGAGTAACTATACTGTCTGGAACTATTTTGCTTTTTTAAAACATGTTTTTCTGTAAAAAGCATACCTCTCACAGTATTATTGAGTCCTAATGTGAGGGGGAAAAAATACATCCTCAGATTCCACGGATTTCTGTCTTAAACTATTCCAGATGCTATGTGATTAATTTTATGTAGGCACTTGCTTTTCAACATTTTGCAGGCCTCTTTCTGTAACAGCAGCAAAAGTTTGCATATGACAGACATGTGGAGTGCTGACTTTTGTGAAACACCAATGTGGCTAGTCAGTGCTAGATATGTATTTTTGCTGGTCAGGCCTGAGGAGGTGTGTATGAGTGTGGTGTCGAAATTGCTATCAGTTTGTATTGATCTGGATTAAGTGAATGACATGTTTCACATATTACAATCAGCTTGGTCTCTGAAAGTGTGCAGACCCTAGTTGCACTTAAATAAACTACGAACCACAGTCCATGGCATGTTTATTGTTAGATATGCATGCAGCAGGAGCTTCCATTCTGCCTCGTTGGGAACATCACAAAAATGTTTGCTTTCATGGGCACAGATGCTGATGTCTCAGCATGGTGGATAAATTCATCCTGGCAAACAGCAGCTGAGCTGAGTTAGGATACTTGTAAGAATAAAATCTATTATATTGATTGCATTTTGTTTTTATTTTACTTTGACTTTTACATCAGATGCCTCTGTTTTCTGCTGTTTGTGGTTTTTATAAATATTGTGATGTATTTGTTTGTGATGTATGGTTTTTATGATGCCTTTATAGTGAAAGCTTCCAGTTATATAAAAAGCAGGGCTTAGATTTTTTTTTATGTGTCTATGAAAACAGCATGTTTGTTACTTTAAAAGGAAAAAAGAAACAGAAGGGACTGGTATACTGTAGTGGCTATGAGACGTAGCTACAAACCGGCTAAGTCCCTAGTTTAGTTCTCACCCCTGCCACAAACTCACTGGTTAGGTATAGACCCTGGAGAAATTACTCTTCTGGCCAACATCTTCAAAAAATTCCACAGCCAACATGGTTGCTGGCAGGCTGGCTGGAAGATTCCGAGAGTCATATCCAAAAGTATAATTTGTTTAAGCCCAGATAAGCTCAACTCTCTCATCTGCAATGTGAGGGAAATCATAATCACTGTTGTTGTCAATGCTAACTTTGTAAGGATTATAGGAAGTACATTTTAAAACTGATGTAGCATATCTTGATTTCAGTATGTCCTTTGACAAAGTTCCCCATGATATTCTTGGAAAGAAGCTAATAAAATGGAGGCATGGCAGGGCTACTGTAAGGTGGATTTGTAATTGGTTAACTGACCAAAGCCAAAAGATACTCACCAATGGCTGCTCTTCATCCCAGAGAGAAGTGACTAGTGGGGTGCCACAGGGTTCTGTCCTGGGCCCAGTACTGTTCAACATCTTCATCAACGACTTGGATGAAGGAGTGGAGGGCATGCTCATCAAATTTGCAGATGACACCAAATTGGGAGGGGTTGCTAATACACCAGAGGGCAGGATCAAAATTCAAAATAACCTTGACAGATTGGAGAGCTGGGCCAAAGCTAACAAAGTGAATTTCAACACAGAGAAATTTAAAGTCCTACACTTAGACAGAAAAAATGGAATGCACAAATATAGAATGGGAGATGCGTGGCTGGATAGCAGTACGTGTGAAAGGGATCTAGGAGTCTTGGTAGATCACAAGCTGAACATGTCAGCAGTGTGATGCGGTAGCCAAGAAAGCCAACGCGATTCTTGACTGCATTAATAGGAGTATGGGGTCTAGATCAAGGGAGGTAATGGTACCACTCTATTCTGCCTTGATTAGAACTCATTTGGAATACTGTGTCCAATTCTGGGCACCTCAATTCAAGAAGGATATCGACAAGCTGGAACGTGTCCAGAGGAGGGTGACCAAAATGGTGAAGGGTCTGGAAGCCATGCCCTATGAGGAACGACTTAGGGAGCTGGGTATGTTTAGTCTGCAGAAGAGAAGGTTAAGAGGGGACATGATAGGCATGTTTAAATATTTGAAGGGATGTCATGTTGAGGAGGGAGCAGGCTTGTTCTCTACAGTTCCAGAGACTAGGAAGGACAAGGAGCAATGGATTCAAGCTGCAAGAAAGACGACTCCACCTGAACCTCAGAAAGAACTTCCTGATGGTCAGAGCTGTCTGGCAGTGGAATATGCTGTCTCAGAGTGTGATGGAGTCTCCTTCTTTGGAGGTTTTTAAGCAGAGGCTGGATGGCCATTTGTTGGGAATGCTCTGAAGTGTGTTCCTGCATAGCAGGGGGTTGGACTCAGTGGCCCCTGGGATCTCTTCCAACTGTATGAGTCTATGATGTTATAAGTATAGAGTGCCATAATCATCATCGTTGGGATAAAAATTCTTAATGAGGCAAGGTTTTCTCATATGACCTTAAGAGTAATTTTGTTATTCACAGTTAAAAGAGGCACTGTATGGGCTGCTATCTGCAAGCCACTTTGAGTCTTATGCCATTAGCCGATCTTAGAAATGCAATAAAGATTTCTGAAACGATGTTATTAGCCTTATAGCTCTGCTAATGATGTATTGTCCATATACCTTACGTGTGGAGGTCTCCCTCATGGTCAAATTACTTTCCTCTAGAGCAAAATTCAGGACATGGATCTGACTGTAAAATCATTCTCTTATTCAGAGGGAAGCAGAAGCATGCTAAAATGTAATATTTTAATTAGCCCTGTGATAGCAGGCATTTCCAATTCTGATGAACAATCTGGGATGAGGAACAATGGGACTACTGAGAAGAAACTCTGTCCACTTATATAAATTAGGAATGATTCTGTCTTATTTCTAATGTTTCATGGTTGATAAAGGATGGGGCCCAAATCTCATCCTTGTTTTCCAGCTGCTTCATACCTGGCAACAAAGAATGGAACTGTTGCCCCATTACTTGAGCGTGAATTTGGCCATTTAATGATTTTACATCAGGACTTAGTAGAAAGAGGAGGTTGTGGTGGCTCTCAAGAAGTTTTAGGATTACAGCTCCTGTCATCCCTCTAAATTGACTATGCTTGTTGGGGCTGATGGGAATTGCAGTCCAACAATGCCAGGAGGACCACTGGTTATCTATCTCTGTTTAGTGCTTTTTATTTGTTTTTGTTGCATCTCAAATTCATGTGCCTTTTATTTTTGCAGAATTGTGCTCCACTTTGCCACTGCTTTTTTGAAGTCCAGTACTTCTAGTATTTTGTATAATTTCCAGCTGGCCATCATATGTCAACTGGCTATTATTTCCATGAAGGAGAAGGATGTCATCTATAAAGTTATCAAGCCCTTGCAGTCTCACCAGTGTTCCTTTTATGAAAGGACCAGCTATCATTTTCACACACAAACTCTCAAAGCCTCCAGGCTAATTCATTAGGCATGAACATTGAAAGCCATCCCAGGGAAGAAATATGATGATGGAGTATCACAGTGCTTTCTTGAGATGTTAAAGCTTCGTCAAGATCAAGAAGCCAGTGTGCACTGAAAGTTTGCACAGTGATTTTCATGCTTTCTCATTGGCCTGATAAAGGTATAATCACAATGTGTATTTTGGAGTTATAGTATGGAAATTCATGGAGTGTAATGTGGTGAGTATGCAAAGGGATCTTGTAGCACCTTTGAAATTAGCCAAAAGAAAGATGTTGGTAGCATAAGCTTTCATAAACTAAGATGAAGTAGACTAAAGGCCTTTCCTCACTACACTGTTACAGTGTTATTATTCCACTTTCAGCATCCTGTACAAATCTGGGGTTTGTAGTTTCCTAAGGCCAAAGAGCTCTCTGGCTAAGAATTCTAAATTCCCCTCCCTAAACTGCAAACCTCAGGAATCCGTAGGATATTGAAAGTGGAATAATAACGCTGATATAGGCAACAACGCTGTAACAGTGTAGTGCGGAAAGGCCCTAACTTAGCTTCCTCAGATAGTGTGGCTAGTTGCAAGGAATGGCGGAACAGTGGAAATATGACTTTCAATTAGAATTTTTTATGTATACTCTACTTGACAAAAGCAGAGATACGGTGCATTTGGACCATCTGATATACAGTACCTCCACACACACACAATATTTGTGAGGGATATCTTTCCAGACTTAATGCAGATGGCAAAAAATTCCAAACACTATATTTTGACCCCCAAGCCAGGCAAGGTGGTAAAGGAGGCAAGGAGCTTCCCCACCTGGTTCCTCCTTCCTTTCTGCCTTCCTTCCTGCCAGGGGTTGGCAGGTGGCCCCCTCCCTGGGAGCAAAATCCAGTGGGTGGCTTGACTGCTTGGAGCCATGTGCCTCTCTTGGCCAAGAAAATAGTGTCCATCACCTTCCTTGGCTGAGAGAGGCATGCAGTTTTGTGGAGATGGGCTTCTTGTGCCTCTCTTGGCCAAGGC
>CAOKZL010003867.1:0-63348 GCA_948472985.1 Iguana delicatissima | reverse complement strand
GTACACCTTATTTTCCCTCCCATTAGCAAGTTCAGCTGGCTTAATTTACATTGATCCATCAAATCTGCGTCGGAGTGGTACCATCAGTACAAGTGCAGCAGCAGCAGCAGCAGCTCTTGAGGCCAGCAATGCTAGCAGCTATTTAACATCAGCAAGCAGTTTGGCAAGGGCATATAGCATTGTCATCCGACAGATATCAGATCTAATGGGCTTGATTCCCAAGTACAATCACTTGGTGTACTCTCAGATCCCAGCTGCAGTGAAACTGACATACCAAGATGCAGTAAATCTTCAGGTAAGATGCAACAGAAGTATTTTGATTTCCATGTTTAATTTTTTAAAGGCAAATTTACTTAACAACCTTTTAACTCTTTAGTACTTCCATTCCACTAAATACACATTCTTTGGTTATCATGATAGTTAAGTGATCATCGTCCACAAGCTTTGTTCTTTTCCTCTTTGCTCTGTAAGCACCTCCTTTCCTCTCATCCATTGAGTGGCATTCCCTTACTGTGTAAGCAGCCAAATAACTTTATTCACCAGACATTTTGTGCGGGAGAAGGGTCAGTGTAATTGTTGAAGCACTCTTTAGTTTTCAGGCAAGGAATCTGTTCTGTACTGAGGTTCCTGTTCCAGAAATGGTTGGGTCCAGAATCCAAAGGCGTCAGGGCATACACATCAATTCATGGGCAGCCCTATTTGCCACTCCTGTGACCACCTACCTACATACTTGTGCAAGCCTACATCTGCCCTCCCCTGTAACAGTAGGCAAAATAGAGAGGCTGGGAAGAGGTTGTCAGGCAAGTCAACCTCTCTTTCACCTCTTTTAGTCAGCAGTCCTGTCTGTTATTCCTCCACCATAGAAGAGGCTTCATCATAGACATAACCTGTGTCTGGGAACCTGTAAGTAATTCAGGATAGAGAGGCAAAAAAAAAAAAAAAAATCTGGGAGGAGGAGTTTTCAAGCAGGTATATGAGAATTGAGAGGGACCAAAGATGGACTGTGCATGCAAGTCTCTGAAGCTTTACTGACTTCAGAGAAGACAAAGTGCCTGGATAGTCCATTGTAATTGTCATGGTCTTCGATCTACTGCTGGACCAAGTTAAGAAAATAACATAAACACATGTTGACATTTTTAACATAAAATAAATCAAAACACACAATATTAAACACAGTACTAAAACCCTGAACTAAAAATACTAAACACTTAACTCACTAAAACACTAATTAAACACTAACAATCTAAAACAAAAGGGCTCTGACCCCACTCTCAAACCAAACTGTAATGGAAGATTAAAATAAAGAAATTCTGTTTCACCATTACAGATCCAGCTAAGAAAACTTACTAGTAATCATGTCCACAAATTTATTGCATCATTACATTTCTTTTTTTCTTAAAAATTCCATAAATGGTTTCCAGTCTTTGAGAAAATCTTCAGTTGACTTATCCTTTAAGACACACGATAGTTTGGCCATTTGGGATAACTCAGCAATATTATCAATCCATTCCTCCATTGCTGGTGCTTTAGTCTGTTTCTAGGTTTGAGCAAACAATATTCTTGCTGCTGTTATGTAACAAAACTGTAGTCGATATTTACTATCCAACTCCTTATCCATAATACCCAACAAAAATATTTCTAGTGACATTACAAAATCCACCTTTAAAATTTTTTGAATTAGCATATAAATCCTAGATCAATAATTTTTTGCCTTCTTCTAAGTCTACCTCACAAGGAAAAAGGAGCCCTCTTCATCTCGATGTCCCGAACAGTGATTTGAAGCATACCTAGATTTTTTTTTGACAAATTATTTGAGGTTAGATACCATGTACACATCATATACACGTTTTGTTTTAGATTACTGTACAAGATAAATTTTTATATTTTTTAACCACATTTCCCCCATTCCTCCACGTGAATGGGGTGCCCAAAATTTTGGGCCTACCTTATCATATACTCCTTGATAGGCTTACCCTCTATCTATAGTTTCAGAAGACAGTTCTACATTTGTTTTTATTACATGATCATTTTTACATAATTCTATATAGTACACATTTTCTCCAGACTCTGTGGATATCACTGTATTCTGATGTAGGAGATGTATCTGGATTTTGTGGACTGGAGAAGCTGTGTCAGGTAGCCCCAACAAGTCTTCAGCCACTTTGTCTCTTCCAGAGTTAAGCAAGTCTGCCCCATTCCTATTTGCCCATGGCCCTGAAAGCAAACCAAATTTCCCACTATTGCTTTCTACCATGACTTTCCAAATGTTGGGACAGGGTTCAGGCCACCTTAACAAAAGTGTTCATTGGTTTATGTTGCTTTCTTCTCCTTCCACATAATTTTAGAAAAGAATTTACTACATTTATATAAAAAAATTGCATGCTGTACAGTGTTTCTATCACCTTGTGATACACGGGAATCTTCAAACAAAGTAGATACCATGTAAGAAATGCAGAGAAAAAGCATTAAAAATTAAATGGATTAGAACTGGTTTAAATTCTTATGATATGAAATCGATTGTGTGTTTCTCTGTGTGTGTACAAGATAATGGACAACTGACAATGTTCCTTTGGTTTGGTTTCGTTTTTTTAGAACTATGCTTTTTTTAAATTATATTTATTGAGTTTTTCGATCAAGCAATATAGGAAAGGAGAATAACACAAGAATAAACATTGGTGTAATAGGGGGGAAAAGGACCATATCATTCTACTTTTACCTAATATACACATAAGTGCACTTCAGACGTGATCACTAGAAATCCACAATCATAGATAAGTACCTTACCATACTGTACATAAATACTCTACCCAAGATATTCTACAGATACATTTTCAAAATGTAAGTCTATTACTCTTTCCTCAGGCTCTTCAAAAAACTCGCACACCAAATTGGTTTTGTCTAATTTGAACCTTTCTGATGCAGTAGTTTGCATACACTTCTTTTGTTTAAACAGAATCTGTTTCCACTGAACCTTTCTGGGTTTTTTTAGAACTATGTTGAGGAAAAACTTATTCCTACTTGGAATTGGATGGTGAGCATTATGGACTCTACTGAAGCTCAGCTCCGTTATGGTTCTGCACTTGCATCTGCTGGAGACCCAGGGCACCCAAATCATCCCCTGCATGCATCACAAAACTCAACCAGGAGGGAGAGAATGACAGCACGTGAGGAAGCTAGCCTAAGAACTTTGGAGGGTAGAAGGTATGACAACGTATTAACAATTGTATCTTGCATTAGAGCACCCCTCCCGACACATACCTTGGCTACATAAATAATAATTCCAATCCAAGGCATCGTGGCAGCAATCCGACTCCAGTGCAATTATTTCTCACACAATAATCACCCTGTTCTGCGGAGCTATAAATGGTGCATTTTATGGCCTAGCATCTTCAGTTGGTATTTTTTGATCATTTCTTTTATGATTACAGGCGTGCTACGCTACTCAGTGCTCGACAGGGCATGATGTCTGCAAGAGGTGACTTCTTAAACTATGCTCTCTCCTTGATGCGTTCACACAATGATGAACATTCTGATGTTCTGCCAGTTTTGGATGTCTGCTCATTGAAACATGTAGCATATGTTTTTCAAGCTCTCATCTATTGGATTAAAGCAATGAACCAACAGACCACATTGGAGACACCTCAATTAGAACGGAAAAGGTATAGAAGCCACTTATGTAATGGAAATCTGTGTAGCTGTCCACCTGGGAGGGCAGTTGGTAATATTTATGCTTCCCTTCAACCATGCAATTCAAAACAAATGTTTTGGAGTATATCAGTAATTTGTATTAGACACTAAATCTGCACATACACATGGCCAAATTTTATTTTGAAGATAAATGCCTCTCTGTTACTTTTACAGGTACTGCTAAACCTGGAATCAAAACATGAGAATAGATTGCGCATGTTCATCTATAGCATTTCCATAGTGAGAGTGCTATAGATTTAAAGGGGAAAAAATTAAGATTCTCTTAAAGAGAAAAAAAATAAAAATTAAAAAAATCATGAGACAGATCTGTTGCAAAGTGGAGCACCTCATTCTTCTTTTCCTCAGACTACTATGATTGCCGGGGAGTGTCCCAGTGCTAAGGAAAGGTTTTCAGTGCCATTAATCATTTTATTATTTTGGATATATTTCGGGTGTTATTGTTGGCACACTATGAGTGTTTGCATTCCTTCCTGAGTCATGCTGTGAAATTAGTATTACAAATTGTTGTTCCCCCCATGGAAATGTCCTATAGGGGTTTCCCCCAAAATTCATCTTTTGTTTTGGTCTTTTGTCTTTCCTCGTGAAGCCCTTTTTAATTTGTTCAAAGTTGGGGGGAATGGTTTCCACCAGAATGGAAGCATGGCTCCTTCTCATTTTACTTGGATCTTGGTTGGAAGTATGTCTACTTAGGAAGTTTGGATAGGGTGAAAAAATTTTAAAACTTAACCAAACAGGACAATAGCAGGAGACTTGTAGATCAGTTGGGGGGGAAGTGATCCCGGGATTGCAGTTGTTTTTATTGGGCAGTTCTTTTCGTGGTCTGTGCCTTACCCCTAGGAGCTTTTGCGCATGCACGGACCGTTGGGAAAATTTTTGGGTTGGGCTTGGCGGGAACCCCTTCCCCTTTTCCATGAGCATGCTAGCCCGCCGAGGAAGGGTTTCCCCCATTTCTTTTTTTCTCGCGTACGGAGGTTCTAGTTAGAGCATTTCTTTTTTGGCCTTTCCTAGCAAGTCTTTCTGGTTTTTCATTTTTTTGGCATTTGGACCCCTCTTTACGGATTAGGATGGTTTGTCGTTTTTGTGTTTTTCCCCCCTTTTTTCCCGGGGCCCCTATTTCCATTCCCAAACCCCCCCCCCCCCCGTCTTCGCGTTGTCCTCTCTTCACCTGCTTCAACTTTCCTTTTCCCCTTTGGGATTTCATGTCGACCCTTTTAAACCTTGTAAAAAGGTGGTCTTAAGGCCCTTTCCAACAGGCACAGCGAGTGTTTTTTTTTGTTTGGGCGAGGCTATAACATCAAGCCTGCCCCATTTGCAAGGACTTCACCTCGAAACTCTGAGGAACCGGCTGGCACGCCTCAAGTCTTTCTGTTGGGAGCAGCTTTGTCCCTCAAGACCCTCCCCCAGAAAGGGCCCGCAAAGATGGAAAGACCCGACCTACGCCCGGGACCCCCAGTGGTTTCTGCGCCTTCCGATCCTGCCCGCCGAGGTACCGTGCCGGACCGGTGCATAAGCTACTGAGGATACCAAAGATCTCAGCGGCTTCCTCATCTGTGACTCCTGGAGAGGCCCCTGGGGCCCCCCGCGGGGTCCCAAACCCCTCAAAGACGCTTACGGCTGCCCAACGAAAGCCTCGGCGACTTCGGAGCCAAAAGAGAGGGGAAAAGAAGAAGAAAAAGAGGAAGGACAAGCAGGGGCCCGGGACCACCTGTCCTTATCCACCCCCCTTCACCCAGCCACGGTCACAAACCCCAAGTGATTTTGGGTTTTCATGTGGACGACCCCGTGGCCTCTCCGACTCTCTGGAGCCACCGTTTTTGGGAGGAAAGCCCTCCCCGACCGACACCCTGTTCGGCGGCCCGCTCGGGGGAAGCCCCTGCTCCCCAGACCTCGCGCACTTCAGGTTCTGTCGGAGAAGCATTTTGTGAACGGCGTTCTTCCTCACACCACCGGCAGTCTTCCCCGAATATCAGGACCGCCTGGTTTATTCAGCGTGACTGTGCATCCCTCCCCACGTCATCGGGATTTTGAGCCCCGGGCCCCCGTGACGACCGGGGGGCCCTCCCGAAAACGGTCCCCAACAAGACATCGGGAAGACATCCAGGATGGCCACAGCCCCCCCGGGGATCCCCTTTACCATCGGCGCCCTACGCCTTGAGATATGGCCAGGAGCATGTCTGGAGGGAGATCCTGGTCGTACAGGTCAACCCCCCCACTGGGACTGTTACCACCCTGATGTCAGCCGCTGGTCCCCACCGCCCTCAACGCCCTCCAGGGGAGCTGAACATCGCCCTCGCCGTAGCGACTCCATTGTGCTCCCCGAGACGAGCCCCTAAATCGCGGTCCCGAGAGCCTTCTCCTCGTCACTGGCCGATTTCTCCACCTCCACGGGTGATGCACGGTGTCTCGCTTGGCATTGAGGCTGCTCCCCCCAGGCTTCTTTTTCGGGTTCCACTTTTACCAGGTGTTTCCCGTCCGGTGTCCTCGCTGGTTCCCCCGGCGACTGCTGCACAACCATTTGGGGCGCCGAAGACGGCTCGCTGCCCTGGTACCGTCTCACGCCCATACCTGCCCCCGGTCCCCTCTCCGATAGGTCCTCCAGGGCGTTGTCACAAGATTATGACTCTGAGTCGGGTTAAGACTCTACACCTGTCTTGCATGAGCCCCCTCCCCTGGCGTTCAGGGATCCAGCTCCTGAGGATGTGAACAGTTCTCGGACATTCTCCTTCAGATATCGAAAGCCCTGGGTCTGAAGATGGCAAAGGGCCCGGCAGTGCAGGATCTGGTTTTCCACTATGTGGATACCCGCCCTCCCCCAGCCCCGCTACCGTCTGCCCCCTTGATGGAGGCCCTAAAACATCCGTGCCCTAACCGTCATCTGCCCAACCTATACCACACAGGCGGGAAACACCTCATCGGACTCAAAAGGAGGATGCTGAGTTTTTACAACACCTCAGCCCAACTCGGTGGTGGGGGAATCGGCGCAGACCAAAGGTGGTTCCAGGCCCCACATGACACCGCCGGAAAAGGGAAAGGGCGTCGTTTGGACACTTTCGGAAGGAGGTTCTATTCTGCCTCCTCCTTGGTGGTGAGAGTGTCCAATACCCAAGCTTGCATGGCAGCCTACTTGCGCAGTTTTTAAAGTTCCCCCATTCTCTCCACTGTTCCAGAGGAGAATAGGGCAGGCTAACCCAAATTTCTACAATAAAGGCTAGCACTGCGAAAACAGATCATCTCCTCAGACATTCTGTGGAGGTGGCGTCTCGAGTATGCTCGGCTCTGTCGCCCCCCAAAAGATATGCCTGGCTACGATCCTCAGACCTCCAGGAGGACACAAAAGCGCTTTTAGGACCTCCCATTCAACAGCAATGGTCTCTTCAATGCGTCAACGGATAGGCGATGGACCACATCGTCAAGACCCGTCTAACGGCCAAGAAATGGGATCTGTCAGCCTCCGCAGTCCCGCCATGGCCCGCCCCGGTGACCATTTGTCCTTGTAAAGCTCCGACCACGCTCACCCACCCGGACCCAGGACCCCGCCACTCCTCCTCCAGGCATCCGGCACGGGGCCGACAGACAACTTCCAAGAGTTTTCGGGGATGAAACCCGTTTTTGATGGGATCTGTAGGACTTACCTCAGCCAACCTTTCTTGCCATCAGCCCCAACGAACCATCCCATGCTGGCCAATCCCCCGACTCGTGGCGATCGATCACATCGGACTCTTGGGTGCTCACCATTGTTCGGCTTTTTACGCCATCGAGTTTGAAGTATTCCACCTCGAGGCGTTTCTTCTCCACCCAGGCCAGCCCAGCTCTGCTGGAGGAGATCCAGTCCCTCCTGCAGAAGGGAGCGATCGAGCCGGTCCCACCCTCCCACACCACCGGCTTCTACTCCCGGATTTCACAGTACCGAAGTCGAACACCCACGCCCATTCTGGTTCTCCAGGGGTAAACGAATACATCTGCCCCAGGAGGTTCAAATGGTCACCTTGTTGACGATCCTACTCTTCCTCTGCCGGGGAGATGGTTTGCTTCCATCGACCTGTGGGATGCTTTCTTCCACATTTCCATCCCTCCGCAGCACAACGAACCTTCGGTTCATGATCGACGGCACCTCCTACCACTGAGGGTATTCACGAAATGCATGGCCCCTGTGGCTCCCACCGGCGGACGAAGGGCATCAATGTCTTCCCCTACCTGGACGATTGGCTGCTGGTAGCGTCCTGCAAGAGCAAAAACTGACTCGGGAAACCATCTAACATGTCCCTCCTGACCTGCCTGGGTCTTCGGGTCAACCCGAAAAATACCTCGAGCCGGCGGGGTGTTGGCTTCATCGGAGCCACCCTGGACTTGGTCTGGCCAGGGCCTACCTGCCTCTGGAGCGGGCACCCTTTGCCGACTCTGCGGCCCTCTTCGACGCCCCAACGATATCGGCGAGGAAAACACAACAGCTCCTGGGCTACATGGCCTCCACCATGGCCGTCACGTACCTGTCGAGGCTGCGAGCGCGCCCCCCACAAACTGGTTTGTCAGAGCCTTCAACCCGCTCCAGACGACCAGCGCCTGCGACTTCACTGCCCCACCATACGTCTCTCTGCTGTGGTGGCTCTCAAGTCACTCCGGCCGGGATGCCGTTCAGACGACTGACCTCTCAGCTCACAGTCACCACCGACGCCTCCCTCTTCGGATGGGGAATTGCGACGACCTCAGAGTCCGAGGTCGATGGTCTGGCGACGAGACCGCTCTCCATATAAACGCCCTTGAGCTCCTAGCTATCGGGAAAACTCTGAGAGCGTTCCCCAAATTTTGGGTTTCTGGAAAGCCGACGATACTGACCGACAACACCACAGCGGTGGTTATGTCAACAGACCGGGGGGGGGACTCCCACCACGCTTCCTCACCATCGCTCCCACCTTTGGGATGGTGCGTGTCCCTCCAGTTTACCCCGTTGCCGTCCACCTGGAGGACAAGGGGGAAAAGGCAGACGCCCGAGCAGGGACATTCTACCAACCACGAGGGGCCCCCTTGGAGGACGCGTTCCGCTTGATACGGCCGCTGGGGCGACCCCGACATCGATCTCTTCGCCACGGTGTCGAACGCCAAGTGTCGCCGGTACTGTTCAGAGCCAGCTGGGGAAAAACCCTTTGGGAGGTTCCAGTACCAATGGACAAAGGGGCTCCTGCACCCCCACGTTCCCCCTGCTGGGCAGGGTGGTCGCCAAGATCCTGGCGGACTGAGCCAACGCCATCCTTTTGGCCGAGGCAGATTGTTTCGCCCCGCTCCTCAGGCCTCTTAGGATGGCCGCTAGGTTCCACACACCCGACCTGCTGTCTCACTCCGGCGGTGTGTTCTCCATCCCGACCTGCCTCTCCTGGCCCCGACGCGTGGAGGAAGCACCCTACACCCATAGGACGCCCCCCCTGCGACCAGAAAAGGATTTACTGCTGCAACTATGCCTACAAGTGGCGGCGGTTCGTGACTTTTGCAGAAGCGTGGAGACACGGATCGCCAGTTGCTCCAGACCGTGTCCCCGTTTTTCTTCACTTGAAACAAGAGGGTCTCTTGTTTTTTCGTTGAAGGTGTACCTGTCTGCCATTGTGGCCTACCAACTCCGAGGCTCCCCTTCGGCAACGCTCTTCCAGTGCCACGATGAAAAAGTTCCTGAAGGGGGCTCCACCCCAACCCGCCAGTATTGCTGCCGCTGCCTCCCTGGTCCCATCCTTTGGTTTTTCAACTTACGAGCCACCCTTTGAGTCTATGGCCATATTGATAAGGCTCCACTCTCAAGACTGCTTTCCTGGGTGGCTGTCACCTCTGCCAGGCATGCCAGCAAATTACAGCGCACGCGTCGGGACCCCCTTTTGGTTTTTATCGGGGGAAAATGGTTCTCCGCCCGGACATTTCTTTCCTCCCGAAAGGGCGTTTCATTTCCACCTTAACCAGGACATCATCCTTCCTACCTTTATCCTAATAACCCCTTTAGAGGTCTTTGCCCTCTGTACGTTCGAAGGGCCCTGACCTTCTACACTCAGAGGACTTGACTTACAGGCAGACTCCTCACCTGTTCGTCTGTCACAGTCAGCGTCGCAGGGGCCCCCAAGGTGTCCACCCAGAGATTCTCAAGTGGGTGGCCCGAGATCGCTTGCAACATGGCCAAGAGCCTCCTCCCTTTTTTGCTTCGGCCACACTCCACCAGAGCTGTGGGACCCAGAGCCCCCTTGCGAGGTGTGGGCCTACAGGAACTTTGTCAGTAGCAACCTGGTCCAGGCCCTCGGCTTTCATCTGCCACTGTCGGTGGACTGTCAGTCCAGGAGGGGTGCCCGGTTTGGATGAGCGGTGTGGCCTCCGACCCAGGGACCTACCAACCGTCCTGATAAGCTACAAAATCTCCTAGGGGAAGGGACAAACCCCGAGAAGAACAGGTTGCTTACCTGTACTGTGGTTCTTCGAGTGGTCATCTGGCCCCACACCCCCCCAACCGTCCCCTCACTCTCAGGCCCCTTTTTTGCGGACTTGTAGAACTAGGAGAGACCGTTGCTCAGCGGATACATGGGGGGGGGGTTCCCGGCAAGTACTAAGCTCTAGAATTTTCCGAACGAACCCGCAGCGGAAAGCTAGGTGAAGGGCACAGATACCACTCGAAAAACCACAGTTAAGGTAAGGAAACCCTTTCCTCCTTTAGGAGCCAGCATTGTCCCAGGATATCCTAACCTTTGATTAGGTCCTCAGGTCTGTCTGATATTCAAAGATAAAGGTTTGGGTACTGTTGTTTATGGCATAGTAACTACTCAGTTAGATTATTGCGGTGATTTTTATATGTGGCTTCCTATGAAGATGGGTTTTAGAAATAAAATGTGGCTGTTCATTAATAACAGGGTAAGTGACTATAATTTATTTTACCAGATTTAGAAAAATTTCATTGGCTACCAGTATGTTTCTGAGTGAACTATGGGGAATTTTAAAATTTTAAAAGCCATAAATGGACATAAGAAATCTATTCAGTGTTACTGTATTACATGTTATATAAATATTAATATTTTGTTAATTTAAATTTTGGGGGCATTTTTAGAATATTTTTATGTTCTAAAGCTTAGGAAAAATGAATAAATTAGTTACTGGTTTTTATTTAGTGTATTAATTTTATGACTTTTAAAAATGTTTTAAAATTTCCTTTTTAAACATTATTGATAATTGTTATATACATGGTGTACATGTTTGGTACTAAGCATTTATGTTGCATGTGAATTGTAGTTCTATATTATAAAAATAAGCATATATTATATGTGGTAGAGTTAGAGTGTAATGATAGTTTAATTTCAGAGTATGGAATAAACTAGTGAAATCTTTTCCATGATTTCTTTTGTGTTACTGTTTATACTTTTATTGATGTGCCTCTATAATGATCTGCCATTCACTTTTTTAAGGACTCGGGATCTCCTGGAACTTGGTCTTGACAATGAAGATTCAGAACATGAAAATGATGATGACACAAATCAAAGTTAGTATTTGTATAGTGGAAGATGGATTAGAGAGCATGGGGATTTATCTTGCTGATCTGTGTATCTTCCGATTAAAAATACTCTATAATTTTTAGATAATGTATTTAAAATTTATTTTCCAATCACTACAGTAATACAGCATCATAAAAAAAAATACAAAATGAGATCAGTCAAATAATAATAGAGATTGGGAGAGTCTGTTATTAGTTCATAAACTAATAGATTTATAAAACCTTGAAATATTTCAGTGTCTTCATCATCTACTTTAAAATTATGTATTTCACCTGTGGTCATTTTTGTTGCCTTACTATTCAGTTGTAAACGTACTATTGCACTTTCTTCTTTGGCTTTCTTCAGTAATTGTTCTGAGTCCTTGCTGTTTTCGGCTAGTAGTATGGTGTCAGCAGCATGTCTTAAATTGTTGATATTCCTTCCTGCTGTTTTCTTGTCTTCTTCTTCCAAGTGTAATCCTGCTTTATATATGACACATGAAGTATAAAATTTAAACAGATAGGGTGATAAAATTCAGACTTGCCTGACCCTTGCCAGTTGGAAACCATTCTGTTTCTCTGTATTCTCTGAAGGTAGCCTCTTGTTCTAAGTACAACTTATACATGTTTTTGTATGAATGTTTTTGCAAACAGTCTCGCAAGGAGGATTAAGAGGTCTTTAAACTAAGTTCCGCTGGGGAGGGAGACAGTATTATTCAGGGCAGGGACTTGTTGAGCGCAGGGGGGAAAGGCCCAATTGATACTGCACAAGTAGTACATGAGGCCAGTGGCGGGAGGAGTAGAAACAATAATACAGGACTTACAGGAAGGGCCCGGGGACTTAAGTGTCTCTACACTAATGCGCGGAGTATGGGAAACAAGCAGGATGAACTTGAACTCCTAGTACAACAAAATAAATATGATTTGATAGGCATCACTGAGACCTGGTGGGATAAGTCTCATGATTGGAATATAGGAATAGAGGGGTATAACCTATTTTATAAAAATAGACCAAACAAGAAAGGAGGAGGAGTAGCCTTGTATGTCAAGAATGTTTTCACCTGTGAAGAGTTCCTTGACTTAAACTCAGTAAGCCAAGTCGAGAGCATTTGGGTTAGAATTAAGGGAGTGAGAAACAATAGGGATATTCTGGTGGGGGTTTACTACAGACCTCCAACCCAGGCTGAGGATTTTGATGATGCCTTCCTCAACTAAATGACTGCACATTCAAGGAGGAGAGATACACTAATAATGGGAGATTTCAGTTACTCAGATATATGTTGGCAGTCAAACTCTGCCAAGACAGCAAGGTCCAGCAAGTTTCTTGCTTGTCTTGCAGACAACTTCATGGTCCAGAAGGTGGAAGAGGCCACAAGGGGATCAAATATTCTAGATCTGATCCTGACCAACAGGGATGACCTTGTTAATGAGGTAGAAGTGGTTGGATCTTTAGGGGGGAGTGACCATGCCCTATTGGAATTTGGCATTCAGTGGGAAGGAGAAGATAAGGGTAGCCAAACAGTCATCTTAGATTTTAAAAAAGCGGACTTCGGTAAACTTAGGGAGCTGCTGGCTGGAATTCCGTGGTCAAGAATAGTGAAAGAGAAAGGAGTTCAGGAGGCATGGGAGTTCCTTAAAAAGGAGATACTGAAGGCACAGTCTAAAACTGTGCCAATAAGGAGGAAAAATGGAATGCATCTGAGGAAACCAGAATGGTTGACTAAAGAACTCTCAGCTGAGCTAAGTGTTAAAAGAAACATGTATAGGAAATGGAAGAAGGGGGAAACCACCAAAGAAGAATTTAAGCAAGTGGCCCGGAGATGTAGGGAGGAGGTCAGAAAGGCTAAAGCACAGAACGAACTTAGGCTGGCCAGAGACATTAAAAACAATAAAAAGGGCTTTTTTAAATACGTCTGCAGCAAAAGGAAAAAGAAGGAGATGATAGGGTCACTGCGCAGAGAAGGTGGAGAATTACTCACAGGGGGAAGGGAAAAGGCAGAACTACTTAACACCTTCTTTTTCTCAGTTTTTTCCCAGAAGGATACAAGGCGGTTGGGGAGCAGGTGAGGAAGCAGGGGAAATGAGGCACGTAATAGGTAGAGGGATGGTACAGGAATACCTGACCACACTAGATGAATTCAAGTCTCCAGGGCCAGATGAATTGCATCCTAGGATATTAAAAGAGCTGAGGTCATTTCGGAACCGCTTGCTATAATCTTTGAGAAATCTTGGAGGACAGGAGAAGTTCCAGCAGACTGGAAGAGAGCAAATGTTGTCCCCATCTTCAAGAAGGGAAAAAAAGAGGACCCAAATAATTATCACCCAGTCAGCCTGACATCAGTACCCGGAAAGATCCTGGAGCAGATTGTTAAGCAGTCAGTTTCTAATCACTTAGAAAGCAAGGCGATAATCACGAGAAGTCAACATGGATTTCTCAAAAATAAGTCATGCCAGACTAATCTTATCTCTTTTTATGATAGAGTTACTAGCTTGATAGATGAAGGGAATGCTGTGGATGTAGCATGTCTCGATTTCAGTAAGGCCTTTGACAAAGTTCCCCATGACATTCTTGCAAAGAAACTAGTAAAATGCGGGCTGGACAGGGCTACTGTTAGTTGGATTTGTAATTGGTTGACCGACCGAACCCAAAGAGTGATCACAAATGGCTGCTTCTCATCCTGGAGAGAAGTGACTAGCGGGGTGCCACAGGGTTCTGTCCTGGACCCAGTGCTGTTCAATATTTTTATCAACGACTTGGATGAAGGAATAGAGGGCATGCTCATCAAATTTGCAGATGACACCAAATTGGGAGGGGTTGCTAATACGCCTGATGACAGGATCAAAATTCAAAATGACCTGGATAGATTGGAGAGCTGGACCAAGGCTAACAAAATGAAATTCAACATAGATAAGTGTAAGGTCCTACACTTAGGTAGAAAAAATGGAATACAGAAATATAGGATGGGGGACAAGTGGCTGGATAGCAGTATGTGTGAAAGGGATCTAGGAGTCTTCATAGACCACAAGCTGAACATGAGTCAGCAGTGTGATGCGGCAGCCAAGAAAGCCAATGCAATTCTCGCCTGCATCAACAGGAGTATGGTGTCTAGATCGAGGGAGGTACTGGTACCACTCTACTCTGCTTTGGTTAGACCTCATCTTGAATACTGTGTCCAGTTCTGGGCACCCCAATTTAAGAAGGACATGGTCAAGCTGGAGCAAGTCCAGAGAAGGGCGACCAAAAATAGTGAGAGGCCTGGAAGACATGCCCTATGAGGATAGACTTAGAGAGCTGGGTATGTTTAGTCTGCAGAAGAGAAGGTTAAGAGGGGACATGATAGCTATGTTTAAATATTTGAAGGGATGCCATGTAGAGGAAGGAGAGGGCTTGTTTTCTGCTGCTCCAGAGACCAGGACAAGGAGCAATGGATGCAAGCTGCAGGAAAGGAGATTCTACCTGAGCCTCAGGAAGAACTTCCTGACAGTCGGGCAGTGGAATGTGCTGCCACAGAGTGTAGTGGAATCTCCTTCTTTGGAGGTTTTTAAGCAGAGGCTGGATGACCATCTGTCGGGAGTGCTTTGAGGGTGTTCCTGCATAGCAGGGGATTGGACTGGATGGCCCGTGTGGTCTCTTCCAACTCTACATTTCTATGATTCTATCAAGATAGTCAAATGTGGTGGCACATCTGTTTAAGACTGATCCATAGTTTTTCATGATATACACAATCCAAGTCTTTGTTATAGTATATGAAGTAGATGCTAATTTTCTCTTGAAGTTCTTTGGTGTGTTCTCTTATCTAACGTATATTTGCAATATGATCCCTAGTGCCTTTTCCTTTCCTGAACCCAGCTTGGGCATCTGGCATTTCTCCCTCCTTGTGTGGTAAAAGTCTTATGGAATTTTGAGTATCACTTTGCTTTTATGGGAAATAAAAACATTGATCCTATGGTTACTGCAATCTCTGATGTCCCTTTTCTTGGAAATTGGAATGTATATTGTTTCCACTCTGTGGGCCATAGTTTTATTTTCCATATATTTTAACAGATTTTAGTTAGAACTAGGATAGATTCTGTCTCTGTAATTTGAAGCCACTTTGTTGCTTTGCCATCAGTTCCTAGTGATTTATTTATCCTGAGTGCTCCGAGTGCAGCTTCCACTTCCCTTTTTAAAACTATAGGTTCATCTTCAAATTGTTCTTCCTTGAATGAATCTGTCATCCTTTCCTCTCTCTTACATAGTTCTTCACTGTATTGTTTCCATTGTATTTTTATTTCTACTTGGTCATGTAATGTGTTCCCTTGCTGGATGTAGAGAATCCCCACTCTTGGTTTAAATCTCCTTAGGATTTCTTGGATCTTGTAGAAGTCATCTTTTTTCCCCGTGCCTTTTTTGTTGTTGTCATCTTCTGTTTCTCTGCATTGATTGTTGTAGTAGCTCTCCTTGTCTTGCACACAAGTCATTGAACTGTTGCATTCAGGCTTTGGACTCTATTCCTGTCTCCTTTTACTTTTGTTTCTTGTCTGTCCTTAACTGCTTGAAGAGTTTCATCTATCATTCATTGAGGCTTCACTTTCTTTTTAGCTTCAGATAGTGTCTTTTTGCATTCCTCCCTGACAGGGTCTCTGGCTTCAGCCCAGAGCTTCTGGTTCTTGTGAATTAAGCTTAATAGTGCAAATCAATTTTTTACATTCTCTTTAAATTCTAAAGGGATATTCTTCATGTTGTATTTGGGCACAATGGTTGGTTTAGAGTTCCTCTTTATCATACTCTAATTTTTGATAGCAGCAATCAATGGCCTGTGCCACAGTCTGCTCCTGGTCTTGTTTTTTACAGGGAGAATGGTACTTCTCCATCTTCTGCTTCCAGTTATGTAATCTATTTGATTTCTCTATTGACTATCAGGTGATGACCATGTATACATCACCTGTTTGGTTGCTTGAATAATGTGTTTGCGATGAACAAACAATTGGTCTCGTTAAAGTCAATCAGTCACTCTCCTGCTTCATTTCTTGATTCTAAGTCAAATTTTCATACAGTCTTTGATTCTGTTCTGTTTCCTACTTTTGCAATCTAGTCACTTATAACTAACAAGAACTCTTGTTTTGGTGTGTGATCAGTTTCCCCCTGGACTCCGGCAGAAAATTTTTCAGTTTCTTCTTCTGCCTCTGTAACTGGAGTATTATGGTTATGTTGATGACTTTTCCCTGAATTTGATATCATTTGGTCAGACTTTACATTATATCTTTTGATTGCCTTTGCTATGTATTTTCTTACTAGAAATGCTACCCCCTTCTTAGATTTTCATTTCCTGAGAAAAATACTATATAATATCTTACTCAAAATGGCCCATTCCTGTCTGCTTTAGCTTGCTCATCCCAAATATTGCAGTATTTATAAGTTCCATTTCTTGTCTTACTTTGTGTAGCTTCTCCTGATTCATGCGTCTCACATTCCGCGTTGCTATAATATGTGTTGTGCGCTTCAGACTTACTTTCCTTTCCCTTCTGAGCATGTCAACAGCTGAACAGGTTTTTGGCTTGAGTCCAGTTGCATCATTAGATACAAGGCTACTCATAGTAGTCCTCTGCTGTACTCCAATAGCTCATTGAGACCCATCCAACATGGGAGTTTCATCTTCTGGTACTATCTCTTATTTCATTTTGGATTGTCTCATCATCATAGGGTTTTATGGTAAAATATATTCAAAATGGATTTACCATGCATTCTTCTGTGCAGTTTTAATAAGTGTTAGCTATGGTGCTACTGCTGTTATCTTGTGAGAGATCCTCTGCCCGTGTCACCCTCCACTGCTGCTGCTGTCCGGTAGCTGTTTAGCACATTTTGTCTGGCTGCTCAACAAAAGCCTCTCTGATATGGGAGACCCTACATGCTGTCAGCATAGCCTCTTGCTTCACAGCAGCACACAGGCCACCACAGAAAGGCACAGAAAGGTTGATGGGTTTGCACACCATACCAGAGTATATTTGATAAGAAGGCAAATATTACTTAGTAAGCAAGAACCTCAAATCTTACGCAAAAATAAATAATCAAAAAATGACAGTGCTGACTTGGAGACAGATTAACTGATAAATTTTCTAAAATTATTTTTCTAATATTCTTGGACAAAATATTGCTGTTAAAATTTCCTGTTGCTGTTAATGATCCCAAATTGTTTCCAAACTTAATTTTATCTCCATTTCACCCTCATTAAATTTTATCCTTTGCAGGTGCTACGCTAAATGACAAAGATGATGATTCCCTCCCAGCTGAAACAGGCCAAAATCATCCATTCTTCCGACGATCAGACTCTATGACATTTCTTGGTTGTATCCCTCCCAATCCTTTTGAAGTTCCTCTAGCAGAGGCCATTCCCCTGGCAGACCAGCCACATTTGTTACAGGTAAAATCTGTCTGTCTGTCTGTCTGTCTGTCTGTCTGTCTGTCTATCTATCTATCTTAAGAGTCAGCTCTGTTTACTGATAATGTTAGCAGAGGAGGACTCAATCCATCAATACAGTATCTTAGGATTTGTGAGACATGATTCTGATCAAGTAGAATCATGCAGCACTAACTTGAAAGATGGCAAATCTTGGTTGTCATCCATCTAACAGTCTTTGTAGGGGATTTGATACCGTTATGGGGTAAATAAGTTCTTACTCACCTTTGATGCGAGAGCTTTAGTGCCTTTTAATTGAAACAAATTCTCACCACAGCTCTTTTGATGTAACAGAGCCTACATCGCAGCTTACCTTTTCTTCTGCTGAGCTCTAGCCACCCACTTTATCTCTTCTCCAGAATTCCATTGGGGTTATTTTTAGGGAAGTAATGTGATTTCAAAAAAGGGACAAGTGTGTGCATGTCTTTGGGTCTCTGGTGTTGTATGTCTCAAACCCAGTGTCGCAATATGTGGTACTAGTCCTACAAGAAGAGGCTCAGGCAGTCATTGAACACTAAATAATAAGCTTTGTTTTCCAGGGTTCTCTTTAAATGTACAATACTAATCTAGCTCATTATTCTTAATTCACTCTGCTACCAATGAATTCTTCCTGTCTTTCTCTTTTAACTGCCGCCCCTCCGAGCTGGCTAGAAGTCAGTACTTCCTGCCTTATCGCCAAACTGGTTTTCAGCTCCTACCTCTTCTGAGCTGTTCCTCTTCACAACCTTATGAGAGCTATGATAAGATGTATCCAGGAAAGGGTGGGCTGCTCTGTCCATCAGACATGTTTTTGGACAAATGAAGTTGTAGTTGTTGCTTTCCCTTCTCACTTGTGACTTGTGTTTTAACTCCTTATTAATTTTTCACTCTATTTACTAGTGAGCATTTACATAAAGAATATAGGCATCAACTATAGTTTCCCATGCTGCTTATAATTAATGCCAACCAAGGTTTGTATAGCTGGCTTCACCTTTTGGTTTCTAATTCCATTTGCTGTTCCTTGTGGCTAAAATTAGTGCAGATTTGTGCCTCAATCCTAGTATGGTGCACAAAAGTGCAAGGGTAAAAGGAGAGGGTAAAAGAAATATGTGTATTAGCAGCAATTGTGGAAACTGATCAGCAGTATTATATCTGCATGAATATTAACTTGAGTGGGATTACTCCTAAATAATTGTTGTTTTTCAGCCAAATGCTAGAAAAGAAGATCTGTTTGGTCGACCAAGTCAGGGTCTATATTCATCCTCTGCCAGTAGTGGAAAGTGTTTAATGGAAGTGACCATGGATAGAAACTGTCTTGAGGTATGAATTTATTGTATTACATATTACAAACTCATACTTTTCCCTTCCTTGCCTTTCCCTTCTTCTACCTCTCCTTCCAAAATTGGAGTAAGATATAATTTATACAGTAGTCTCTAACCGTGTTGTCGTTGCTTTCTGGAAATGTTCTTCTGTCATTAAAGACCAAGAGATCACTATGATATTTATTCCAGAGTCTGGAAGTGCTATTGCACTAATCAGAGAACCCTCTTTGTCTACTTGTAATTATCTAAGGAGCAAGCAAATAGCCAGTTACCCTGTTGGCTCTGTCTCTTGAGTACGAATGGGTAAAACTGGTTAAAAAACAAATAGGCTTGTTAAGATTTTTTTTGGAATGGTGCTGCTTTGAAAAATATTTTCTTTTTAAAGTATTCCTCAGAGCTTCTAGTTTTCTCTGTATGTGCAATACTAAATTCATAAGCTAGTAAGAATATATCAGAAGAAAGAAAATAAGCCTTAAAGAACAGTAGATCTGGCAGGTTCCACACTGCCAAGCTGGAATATCTTATCTTTCTTGGGATACTTGGAAAGTTAATCACATACATATTTCACGGTTCTGTTTCTTTTGAAATATTGAATTAAAAAATTGTCAGCAAGCATTATCTTTGATTCTGTGGATTTCTTTGCGGCCAGTCAGATTAATCCAAATAGTCTGTTTTAGTAAGTGTTAGGGATTGATTCTTAAAACTACAGTATCATACTACAGATGTATCTAGAAAGATTACCTTGAAAATATACTGAAATTTACTATGTGGTTTAATTATCTTTTTCACTTAGGTTCTTCCCACCAAAATGTCCTATGCAGCCAATTTAAAAAATGTTATGAGTATGCAGAATCGGCAGAAAAAGGAGGAAGAACAAAATGTGCCTTCGGAAGAATCAGACAATTCAAAACCAGGCCCATCAGCTCATGATCTTGCAGCACAGTTGAAAAGCAGCTTATTGGCAGAGATTGGGTTAACAGAAAGTGAAGGTCCACCTTTAACATCCTTCAGGTACTGCAGTTTATTCAAGAGATAAGTAACTCACAGTTCACATGTGCTCCTCCCCCTAGTTTTATGTGTCCCATTTCTTTGTACTTTTCCTTCCATTCTCTGGCAAACTGCACCTTGCTACTACACTTTCCTCCTCCCGGGCTTGACCTATAATTTCCATCTCTTGTAGCCAGCGGGAGAGGAGGGGGTTTGACTGCTGCCTTTATTCCCAGGCACTCACTGAAGAAGAGGGGTTCAAAACAGCGTGGAAGAGCCTTCTTCTCTGGAGATGCCCTCTCTATACTTGTTCAGTCCACCTTCTTGAAGGGGGCAAAAAGTCCTGCTTCTGTAATCATTGGTTGGGAACTGTTGCCATTGGGTGTCCCTTGCTGGCCCACTAGTGGATTTGCATGGTAGAGGCTTCCTTCCTTGCCTGCTGTGTAGTTCATACTCCAGCTGTGTGGAAGAGAAGCCTCTACCAGTCCACTGTATCTGTGAACTGTTGGGGTTGGGGATGCAGGGGAATGGAAAGGACTGACTCCCTTCCCACTTTCTCTTCTTGAAGCTCTCTCATTCCTCATTGCAACCAGATTGAGAGAGGAGACAGGGAGAGAAAGAAAGAGAAGGCAGCTACAGAAGCAGCTCCCAACTGATCCCATCATCAGTGGAATCTTCATTTTGATGGGGTAGAGGAGGAGTTAAAAAGCTGAAGCAAACACATTAACACGTTAGAGGAAAATTGAGGAAAGTGAAGGGTTGATGGCTTGATGTTTGCAGAAATGAAAAAGAGAAAATGCATGGAGGAGGTGGGTGTGAGTGAAGTGAAGGACAGGGGGCTTTGACGGTGCCCATCATCAGCATGCAGCCCCCAAGCAATAGCCCAGGGTAATGTAGAGCCCTGGCATTTTTTTTAAAAAAAGATTGATCCTCCTGCTTTGAATGAGCAAGCAAGAGCCATAGGCAAAAAGGAGAAAAAGAGAGAAGTGGCTGAGTTACAAATAGGAGACTCTCATTCCAGTTCTAACACAGTTTTGGCAGCTAACTTGTATCTTAGACATGTTGCCACAGGCATTTGGCAGCTGAATCATGGTGATAAGGGTAAAATGTGTATTTTTTATGTTTAGCATTTGAATATTATTAAATTTGCTGTTTAGTTAGTATGCTTGAATTAAGCTTTTCTATGGAGTGATATTGTCTTTGGACGTCTTTTGCTGGAAGCACTTGTTGAAATTGTGATTAGTCAAGTTAGCATTTTTAATATGTAGAAGTAATTTCATTTCTTCTTTGTGGTCTCTGCGCCTCACACACTAGGAGCTTTCATGCATGCGCAGTACAGTTCGGAAAATTCTAGAGCTTAGTAGCTTGGTGGGAACCCCTCTCCCATGCCCCTACTGGGCATGCTCAGCCCGCCGAGCAACGGTCTCTCTTCAGTTCTTTCTCGTCTGCCGTCGCATACGGAGGTTCTGAGCTTAGCTGCTGCATTTGGCGTTTGTTTGCAAGTCTCTCTGGTTTTTTCGAATTTTCAAATTTTTCAAATTTGGATTGGTACTTGGATTTCGATTTTGGGTTTACGGACTGGTTTTTGATGACTCGGTGATTTGTTCCTGCTCTTTGGGACCCCTATCCCGACTTGCCACCCCTCCTCGTCTTCGTCTTCGTGCCTTCAACTCGTTGCTTCGCTTCTTCTCTTCTTGTCTTCTGATTTCTGTGTCGGCTCCCTTCAAGCCTTGTCAAAAGTGTGGTCGTAAGGTCGCGCTATCCGACGGGCATAGTCAGTGTCTCCTGTGTTTGGGTGAGGCCCACAATACCAAGGCCTGCCCAATCTGCAGAGAATTCACCGCGCAGACCTTGAGGAACCGTCTAGCCCACCTCAAGTCCCACTGCTGGGAGCAATCTCTGTCAGCACAGGAGTCGACCCCGTCCACCTCAAGGATGTCTAAACCCACCTCCAGCCGACCTACAGCCACTCTTCCGTCGGAATCGGCGGCGGCTGACCCGACCACGTCGACAGTACCGGGCTTGGTACCGTCACACCGGGCTCCAACATCAGCCCTGCCGAAGATTCCTAAGATCTCATCGGCTTCAGCTTCGAGGGAGGCCCCTGCGGGCTCGCAGGCTGCTAAACCATCGAAGACGCTGACCGCGGTTCAGCGCAAACGGCCTGCCCCCTCGCAGCCATCCCAAGAGAAGGAGAAGAAAAAGAAGAAGGGGAAGGAGAAGCATGGTTCTCCGGCTAGACCTGCTCCTCCTACCCCTCCTCCGACTCAACTCCATGAAGACCCCGAGGAAGAATCAGAACCTTAGGAAGTCCTGGAGGTTTCTGATACAGAAGAGACCGCTGGCTCGGCGGCACATCTTGACTCGCCTGTCCTAAGAGCAGCGGTACCTCTGTCCGGACGCCCACAAATGGTGGCCTGCCTGGAGGCTGTTCCAGTAGCTCCCCAGGCCTCGCGTCACAACCGAGGTTCCGAGGGTAGAAGCGCCTCTCTGGTACCGGAACGGAGGATCAGACAGCCTTCCCCACACCATCGGGAAGCCTACCCGGAACGGAGGGAAGCCTATCCGGAGTGCAGGGTCAGACAGCCTTCCCCACACCACCAGGAGGCTCACCTGGAATGGTCTGCACCCCCCCCCGAGGCTCGCCCTATTCCTCCACCTCCCATACCATGAGGTACGGGCAGGAGCAGACCTGGAGGGAGTACCCGGCCTCGTACTGGTCATACTCACCTTCCTATAGGGATCAGTACCATCTTGATGTGCAGCAGTGGTCTCCGTATTGTCACTCCTGCTCGCCATCGCACGGAGCCTACCACTCACGGCGTGAGCACTCACCCTCGTGCTCCCCGCAAAGATCGCTGCTCCATCGTCGATCCCGTGAGCGCACACCTCAATACCGGGCGGTCTCTCCACCTCCACGGGTCACCCCTACAGTATCCCACCCAATTTTGGAGGCTGTTCCGACACAGACCACGACCATTGTTGCCAAAGTCACCCAGGCAATCCAACACCCGGTGCCTGCGGTCATTCCGACGAGGGCTGCCCCACCTCAGATGACCGACACGATGCGTCCACCAGCATACCACCACTGTCTCCCCGACGGTCATCCTTTCGGTACTGTCCCACCAAGAGTCAGTTGAGAGATCACAGGACAGGTCGCCGGACAGATCTTCCACGGCATCCTCCCAGGACTATGAGTCAGACTCGGAGTCCAAGGAGTCGATGCTGGAGTCACATGAGTCCCCGCCTCTGGCCTTCGGGGATCCAGCACCAGAGTCGGCTCCTGAGGACGTCAAGCAGTTCTCGGATATCCTCCTTCAGATGTCAGCGGCTTTGGGTCTGAAGGTGGCAGAGCGGCCCCGGCGGTGCAGGATCCAGTTTTCCACTACGTGGACACCCGTCCACCTTCGACGGCTCCACTTCCGTTCCTGCCCGCCCTGATGGAGGCCCAGAAACCCCATGGGCCCAGTCGGCCTCTGCCCAGCCAATACCACACCAGCTTGAACATCTGTACCGGACCCAGAGGAGGACGCTGAGTTCTTGTTTAACCATCCTCTGCTGAATTCGATGGTCGTTGAGTCAGCCCAGACCAAGGGAGGCACCAGGGCACATACGACTCCGCCCGACAGAGAAGGACGCTGGCTCAACACCTTTGGGGGGAGATTCTACTCAGCCTCCTCCCTGGTAGTTAGGGTGTCTAATACCCAAGCCTGCTTGGCGGCCTACCTCCTGAGCCTGCCGGACAAGTTCCATCCTCTCTTGTCCACCCTCCCAGAGGAGAACCAGGCGAGTGCCAACCAGTTTTACACCGAGGCGGTAGCACTCACCAACCAGCAGATCCTCTCCTCCAGGCACTCTGTCGAGGTCGCCTCCCGCATCATGGTGGGTTCCATAGCCTTGCGTTGATGCACCTGGCTACGCACATCAGGTCTTCAAGAAGACACCCGAAAACAGATTGAAGACCTCCCCTTTGATGGCAAGGGACTCTTCAGTGCGACGACCAATGAAGCCATGGACCACATCGTCAAGGTTTGGCTAATGGCCAAGAAGATGGGGATCCGTCAGCCTAACAGTCCCGCAACGGCTTTAGCTCGACCTGCTTGGCGCGGGTCCTCGTCATCAAGCTTCCAGCCACGCTCGCCTTGGTCAGCACCATCGCGGACTTTGACTGTGTCGTCCTCACGATGACCTCCTCGAAGTCGTCAGACCTCTTCCAAGAAGTCGTCGTCCGGGACCAAGTCACGCAGGACGCCTCCACAGCCAACCTTCCACCTGCCAGCAGCCCTGAAAAATCATCCCAGCCTGGCCAAATACCTCGCTGAATGGCGCTCAATCACCACGGACTCTTGGGTTCTCACCATCATCTGTCTCGGTTACGCCATCAAGTTCTCAAGATTCCACCGCGAGGCGTTTTTATTCTACCCCGGCCAGCCCGGCGCTGTTGGAAGAGATCCAGTCCCTCCTGCAGAAGGGAGTGATTGAGGAGGTCCCGCCCTCGGCCACTACCACCGGCTTCTTCTCCCGGTAGTTTACCGTACTGAAGTCAGACAGGACCTTGCGACCCATTCTAGACCTCAGAGGGGTGAACAAGTACATCCACGGCAGGAGGTTCAAGATGGTCACACTGTCGACGATCCTCCCCTTCTTTCGTCGAGGGGACTAGTTCGCATCCATCGACCTGTGGGATGCCTACTTTCACATCTCCATCCATCCGCAGCACAGGAGATACCTCCGGTTTGTGATCGACTGCACCTGCTATCAATACAGCATGCTGCCGTTCGGCCTGTCCACCTCACCGAGGGTCTTCACAAAGTGCATGGCCCCAGTGGTCTCCCATCTGCGGACGAAGGGCATATCCGTCTTCCCGTACCTCAGCGATTGGCTGTTGGTCGAGTCCTGCAAACGCAAGCTGTACCTGGACATTCACTGGACTTTGTCCCTCCTGACCTGTCTGGGTCTTTGGGTCAATCCGAAGAAGTCCCACCTCAAGCCGGCAAGAGTGCTCGACTTCATCGAAGCGACCCTGGACTCAGTCTCTGCCAAGGCTTACCTGCCCCTGGAGTGAGCCTGTACCTTCCGCCGGGCCGCGTCTGCTACCTTCGACGCCCCAACGACATCAGCGAGGAGGATCCAGCAACTCCTTGGGTACATGGCTTCCACCATGACCGTCACTTACTTCTCAAGACTGTGAGCACGCCCACTCCAACACTGATTTGTCAGAGTTTTCAACCCGCTCTGAGACGACCAGGAGTTGCGACTCCGACTGCCGCCACAGGTATGCCATTCCCTGCTATGGTGGCTCTCCTACCACCACCTCCTGTCGGGGATGCTGTTCCGGCAACCAATTCCTCAACTCACGGTCACGACGGATGCCTCCCTCTTCGGGTGGGGAGTGTATTGCGACGACCTCAGAGTCCGGGGACGCTGTACTGCCAACGAGACTGAGTTTCATATCAATGCCCTTGAGCTCTTTGCCATCTGGAAAGCTCTGAGGGCATTCCGCAACCTGGTCACTGAGCAGACAGTCCTCATCTTAACGGACAACACGACAGCCATCTGTTATGTCAACAGACAGAGAGAGACCCATTCCACCACGCTCCTCACCATCGCCCTCCAACTCTGGGAATGGTGTGTGTCGCTTCAGGTTCACCCGATGGCTGTCCACCTGGCTGGCCAGGAGAACACAGCAGATACCCTGAGCAGGGACACCTCATCTCACCATGAGTAGTCCCTCTCGGACGGGGCGTTCCGGACGATACAGGAATGCTGGGCGAGCCCATGATCGACCTCTTCGCCATCGAATGCAAAGTGTTGCCGGTACTGCTCGAGAGCCGGCAGGGGACTGGGCTCTCCGGCGACACCTTCCAGTTCAAGTGGACCGAGGGGCTCTACGCCTTCCCACTGTTTCCCCTCCTGGGCCAAGTGGTCGCCAAGATCCTGGCGGACCGAGCTGACGCCATCCTCGTAGCCCTGTACTGGCCGAGGCAGCACTGGTTCGCGCCCCTGCTCGAGGTCGACTTCTCAGGCTACCGACAGCACCCGATCCGCTGTCCCGGTCAGACGGTCGCATTCTCCACACTGACCTGCCGCTCCTGGCCCTGCACACGTGGAGGATAACACCCTAGACAACCCTACAATACAGGATGTCTTGACCACGGCCAGGAAGGAGTCGACCCGCCATAACTACGCCTACAAGTGGTGGCGGTTCGTGACCTTTGCTGAGATGCGAGGCGAGCCGGTATCGCCCGTCGGTCTTGGTACTGTGCTCCGCTTCCTGCTCCACCTCCGACAGCAGGGATTCACGTTTCCTTCTTTGAAGGTCTACCTCTCCGCCATCATGGCCTACCAACCTTGAGGCTCTCCATCGGCAGCGCTCTTCCAGGATGCCACCATGAAGCAGTTCATGAAAGGGCTTCAACATCTATACCCGCCGGTATCGCCACCACTGCCGCCCTGGTTGCTGTCCCTGGTCCTCCCCAGCTCATGCGACCGCCCTTCGAGCCCATGGCCACTGCCGATGACAGGTTCCTCACCATCAAGACGACCTTCCTGGTAGCTGTCACCTCTGGCAGGCGGGCCAGTGAGCTGACAGCCCTGCGAACTGATGAGCCCTTTCTGGTGTTCCATCGGGACAAGATAGTTCTTCGCCTGGACATTTCCTTCCTGCCTAAGGTGGTGTCCCACTTCCACCTTAACCAGGACATCATCTTACCGACCTTTCACTCGAACCTGACCATGCCTCTGGAGCGGTCCCTCCGCTCTTTGGACGTCTGTTGGGCCTTGGCTTTTTACACCCAGTGGACTGCAATCTTCAGGCAGACCCCACACTCTGCTATGGTCAGCATTGCAGAGGCCACAGGCTGTCCGCCCAGAGGTTCTCTAAGTGGGCGGCCCAGACTATCTTGCTTGCCTACGAGATGGCCAAGCAGCCTCCACCAGCCCTGCTGCAGTCCCACTCTACTAGAGCTGTGACATCCTCCGCAGCCCTCCTGTGAGGTGTGGACCTGCAATAACTTTGTTGAGTGGCAACCTGGTTCAGGCCATCGATCTTCGTGTGCCACTATTGACTGGACTCCTGGTCCTGGAGAGTTGCCCGGTTTGGACGAGCAGTGCTGGCCTCGGTGCTCTAGGACCTGACCCACCGTCCTTCTGGTAAGCTACAAAATCTCCTAGTGTGTGAAGCACAGAGACCACAAAGAAGAAAAACAGGTTGCTTACCTGTTACTGTGGTTCTTCGAGTGGTCATCTGTGCCCTCACACACACCCGCCCAGCCGTCCCCTCTTTCTCAAGCTACTAAGCTCTAGAATTTTCTGAACGGTACCACGCATGTGCGAAAGCTCCTAGTGTGTGAGGGCACAGATGACCACTTGAAGAACCACAGTTACAGGTAAGCAACCTGTTCTTACTCCTTTGTTGATTGATGTTGTCTTTTTTGTCTCACAGGCCACAGTGCAGTTTCATGGGAATGGTTATTTCTCATGATATGCTGCTTGGACGTTGGCGACTTTCTCTAGAATTATTTGGCAGGGTGTTTATGGAAGATGTAGGAGCAGAACCTGGATCGGTATGTATTTTTTAATTGAAGGCTGCTTGTTGGTATCATAGATTTTTCTGTTAACTAATACATAGTTGTTTTTTTTTAGATCTTGACTGAATTAGGAGGGTTTGAAGTAAAAGAATCTAAATTTCGTCGAGAGATGGAAAAGCTGAGAAACCAACAGTCTAGGGATTTAACATTAGAGGTAAATTTTAGTTTTATCTTCCCGATGTTAGTTTGATTTACGAAATGAAAAACAATGGAATATCCTGTTGCTAATGTTACAGTGCCATTTCCCAGTGACTTTCAGCAGAAATGATGGTTCAGATGTCCCTGGGTGTATTTCAAGCTAGATTATATAACCATCATATATGTGGCTAGACATGAGACAGACCAAGTAGGTTAACAAAAAGCTTACAGTTGTGCCTTTGCGACTTTCCCCTTGTTGGTTTCTGGATGTATTTCTTTGTTCCGTAGAGTATTGTGTTTGTAAGGTGACCTGCCAGATCTTGAGGGTCTAGGACATGGCAAAAGTTGTCCTGGAAGCAATTTTAAACACGTAGTAAGTTTATTTAGGCACCCAGGGAGATGGCAGTAGAGGGTCAGGAACTGTAACTGCCCTTAGCTATAGAATCATAGAATCATAGAAATGTAGAGTTGGAAGAGACCACAAGGGCCATCCAGTCCAACCCCCTGCCATGCAGGAAAACCCTCAAAGCGCTCCCGACAAGTGGCCATCCAGCCTCCGCTTAAAAACCTCCAACGAAGGAGACTCCACCACACTCTGTGGCAGCACATTCCACTGCTGGACAGCCCTGACTGTCAGGAAATTCCTCCTGAGGTTCAGGCGGAATCTCCCCTCCTGCAGCTTGCATCCATTGCTCCTTGTCCTGGTCTCAAGAGCAGGGGAAAACAAGCCCACTCCCTCCTCGACATGACATCCCTTCAGATATTTAAACATGGCTATCACGTCCCCTCTCAACCTTCTCTTCTGCAGACTAAACATACCCAGCTCTCTAAGTCTGTCCTCATAGGGCATGGCTTCCAGGCCCCTCACCATTTTGGTTGTCCTTCTCTGGACCTGCTCCAGCTTATCCATATCCTTCTTGAATTGGGGTGCCCAGAACTGGACACAGTATTCAAGATGAGGTCTAACCAATGCAGAATAAAGCGGTACCAATACCTCCCTCGATCTAGACATCATACTCCTATTGATGCAACCAAGAATTGCGTTGGCCTTCTTGGCTGCTGCATCACACTGCTGACTCATGTTCAGCTTGTGGTCTATGAAGACTCCTAGATCCCTTTCACACGTACTGTTAGCCAGCCACGTGTCCCCTATCCTATATTTCTGCATACCATTTTTTCTGCCTAAGTGTAGGACCTTACATTTCTCTCTGTTGAAATTCATTTTGTTAGCCTTGGCCCAGCTCTCCAATCTGTCCAGGTCCTTTTGAATTTTGATCCTATCATCAGGTGTGTTAGCAACCCCTCCCAATTTGGTGTCATCTGCAAATTTGATCAGCGTGCCCTCTATTCCTTCATCCAAGTCATTAATGAAGATATTGAACAGCACCGGGCCCAGGACAGAACCCTGTGGCACCCCGCTAGTCACTTCTCTCCAGGATGAGAATCTGCCATTGGTGACCACCCTTTGGGTACGGTCAGTCAACCAGTTACAAATCCACCTGACAGTAGCCCTGTCCAGTCCACATCTTACTAGCTTCTTTGCAAGAATGTCATGGGAAACTTTGTCAAAGGCCTTACTGAAATCAAGATATAGTATGTCCACGGCATTCCTTTCATCTATCAAGCAAGTAACTCTATCATAAAAAGAGATAAGATTAGTCTGGCATGACCTATTTTTGAGAAATCCATGTTGACTTTTCGTAATTACGGCATTGTTTTCTAAGTAATTAGAAACTGACTGTTTGATGATCTGCTCCAGGATCTTTCTGGGTACTGATGTCAGGCTGACTGGGTGATAATTATTTGGGTCCTCTTTTTTTCCCTTCTTGAAGATGGGGACAACATTTGCCCTCCTCCAGTCTGCCGGAACTTCTCCTGTCTGCCAAGAGTTTTTGAAGATTATAGCAAGAGGTTCCGCAATGACCTCTGCTAGTTCTTTTAATATCCTAGGATGCAATTCATCTGGCCCTGGAGACTTGAATTAATCCAGTGTGGCCAGCTATTCCTGTACTACCTCTCTATCTATTCTGTGCTGCATTTCCCCCACTTCCTCACCTGCTCCCCAACCGCCAGGTTGAGTGTTTTATCCTTTTGGGAAAAAACTGAGGCGAAGAAGGTGTTGAGGAGTTCTGCCTTTTTTCTTCCTCCTATTATTAATTCACCATCTTCCTTGCGCAGTGATCCTATCGTCTCCTTCTTTTTCCTTTTGCTTAGGATGTATTTAAAAAAGCTTTTTTTATTGTTTTTAATGTCTCTGGCCAGCCTAAGTTCGTTCTGTGCTTTAGCCTTTCTGACCTTCTGCCTACATCTCCTGGCTACTTGCTTATAATCTTCTTTGGTGATTTCCCCCTTCTTCCATTTCCTGTTCATGATTTTCTTAATACTTAGCTCAGCTGAGAGCTCTTTAGTCAACCATTCCGGTTTCTTCAGATGCCTTCCATTTTTCCTCCTTAATGGCACAGTTTTAGCTTGTGCCTTCAGTACATCCCTTTTAAAGAACTCTCATGCATCCTGAACTCCTTTCTCATTGACTATTCTTGACCACGGGATTTCAGCCAGCAGCTCCTTCAGTTTACAGAAGTCTGCTTTTTTAAAATCTAAGACGAGTGCCTGGCTACACTTGTCTTCTCTTCCCCACTGAATGCCAAATTCTAATAGGGCATGGTCACTCTCTCCTAAAGATCCAACCAGTTCTACATCATTAACAAGGTCATCCCTGTTGGTCAGGATCAGATCCAGAATATTTGATCCCCTTGTCGCCTTTTCCACCTTCTGGACCATGAAATTGTCTGCAAGACACGCAAGAAACTTGCTGGACCTTGCCGCCTTTGCAGAGTTTGACTACCAACATATATCCGGGTAGTTGAAATCTCCCATTATTACTGTATCTCTCCCTTTTGAATGTGCAGTCATTTGGTCTATGAAAGCGCCATCGAGGTCCTCAGCCTGGGTTGGAGGTCTGTAGTAAACCCCCACTATAATATCCCTATTGTTTCTCGCTCCCTTAATTCTTACCCTGATGCTCTCGACCTGGCTTCCGGTGTTCAAGTCATGGATCTCTTCACAGGTGAAAACATCCTTGACATATAAGGCTACTCCTCCTCCTTTCTTATTTGGTCTATTTCTACAAAATAGGCTATACCCCTCTATTCCTACATTCCAATCGTGAGACTCATCCCACCAGGTCTCAGTGATGCCTATCAAATCATATTTATTTTGTTGTACTAGGAGTTCAAATTCATCTTGTTTGTTTCCCATACTCCGTGCATTAGTGTAGAGACACTTAAGTCCCTGTGCCCTTCCTTCAAGTCCCATAGCATTGTTTCCACGCTTCCCACGATTGGATGCTATTCCTACTTGGCCAATATCATTTGGGCCTTTTTCCCCTGCGCTTGCCGAGTCCTTGTCCTGAATAATCTTGTCTCCCTCCCCAGTTGTACTTAGTTTAAAGCCCTCCTAATCCTCCTTGTGAGACTGTTTGCAAAAACGTCCCTGCCAAGTTTCGTGAGGTGCAGCCCATCCCTTGCCAGAAGCCCATGTTCCTGGAATTTGAAGCCATGATCCTATAGACATTGCAAGGAACTAACACAGCATTTCATGTTCTATGCCCCTTGGCAAACCCAGACTCTTGTGACAATTTGTGGTGGCCTCAGTTGAGTATGAGCTAGGTTGGTGCTTGCAGGGCTTTGGGTATTTTAAAATTGACTGTGCTTAGAATCTTGAGGGAAAAATACCGTCCAATGTTAGAAGAGCTGATTTCTGTTCTCTTAAAAGTTTTCTGATGTGACGGTACTTACTTCCATGTCTCAAACTTTTCTGTTTAAAAAAGTATAGTTTAAAAAAGTATAGTTAAAAGCAGTGTTGATGCTACTTGAACACCATCTGGGCTCTAGTAGCAACTTGGGAATCTTCGAGTCAATGTTTCAGCTTTCTTGTTGGGTAGAAATGGCACCTACAAGAATGATGACTGTTTTCCTTATTGTATAAAAAAGACAGCTTGCATGATTAACTTACAAACATTCACCTTTGCAGGGGAATTTTGCCCCTTTAAGGTTCAGATTTAAAAATTTTAAGAGCTTACAACGTTTTCTGTGTCTCAGCACACTTTTTGTCAGAATGATTCTGTCTTACTTTGGCCTTATGTTCACCCTCTGACCTTTTCTTATTACCATATGTGAATTATATCCTAACCTTGTGTTCTTGTCATGTGAGAATTTGTTTCGGTATGAAATGCCTGAAAGTAGAAACTAAGGAGAATTTCAAGATGGAATTCAAGTTCAGTATATAAAAATAATTTTGCATAGCCTTGGAAGCTTAAGATCTTATTCTAACATGTCTGCTAGGTTGATCGAGATAGAGATCTTCTAATTCAACAAACGATGAGACAGCTGAACAATCATTTTGGGCGCAGATGTGCTACAACTCCAATGGCTGTCCACAGGGTAAAGGTGACATTTAAGGATGAACCAGGAGAAGGCAGTGGTGTAGCACGAAGCTTTTATACAGCTATTGCACAAGCTTTCTTGTCAAATGAGAAACTGCCAAATCTAGACTGTATTCAAAATGCCAACAAGGGGACACATACAAGTAGGTATCGCTTGTTCTGCATTATATTGAAAATTGAGAAAGTGGGTAGAAGGTGGGCAGGAAATTCTGCAGTATAACTTTGCATTGTTTGCATGCTTTCAGGCTTGTATTAGCAGCTATAAGAGATACAAATCTTCATTTTAAACTGTCAAATTGAGAATCTCTTAATTCAGAGTTCATGTTAATTGACATCTACATGAATTCTTTGTCTAACGCCCAGAGTACATCCTTGAACTGAGTGCAGATGTCTGTACAGACAGAATGCATTAAAAGACCTTAGAGAGGGGAAAAAAGAAAGAACACATTGGTAGAATTCTTCTGTGATTTAATGTGAGAGAGTACAAGAGGACAAATCTCAGTTTTCATGGGCTTTACCACCAAAAAGTGAGCAGTGGGGACAGAAGAAAGAAAGAGGTGAAAAATAAAGGAAGCAATAATAAAGAAGGGAGGAATAAGTATTCATGGGCAGGACTGAAGGAGCAATCTATACATGTGGGTTAACCCCTTGTGCCAGCCATCTCGAGGCAGGAGATCATGAACATTTTTTTCCATTGTATCTGTTACCTTCTGCAGCCTCTCAGTTTTAAAAATCTTGCCTTACCAACCAGTTGAGAAATTCCTCTCCCCTATTTCTCTCTTAAATATTAAGATTTGAGTTAAATTATGTGTAGGATTTAAGATAGTAGTAAGGCAGTGAGGAAATGGCTACGGATGTGCTAAATAAGAACAGAAAACAAATTGATTCTGATAGCAGAGAGCAGGAAAAGAAGCAGACAAACAGAGGAGACTTGCCACTGTTGAGCTCCATGGCTGTGGGTCTGGAAGCCTCAGAGGGTGAGCAGGGTGATCCAGAAATGGAGCAAGTGAACAAGAGGCCTCTTGAGTCTGGAGCAGAGTTGCTATTAAAAAGAATATTAGCTCTAGCAAGAGCAGTTTGGAATACCAAGTCTCCACAGCAGTGGGTGGCACCCGATAAAAGAATGGAGACAGTCTTTGAACACAGTGGTAAAAATAAAAAAGAGAGAAGTAACCAGAAATCAAAGTTGAAGAGCATACCAGGTAAATCCATTAAATCGGCAAGGGTCTGTGGAGATCCAGAACTTGAATGCAATTTCTGGTTGCCATTTTGAAACACTAGAAAGGAGGGGGGAGTGTAAAAATAAGCATTTAGTGGCAAACAAGTAGGTAAGGGAAGATAGTATGGTGTTAGGTGAAATAGAACCTGGAAGTGAGCAAGAAGATGAGGATGTAAGTACTATATCTGAGGCAGATTCTGAGTATGAAATGGAGAAAGAGTAATAAGACTTTCTAAGGTGGAACATTTCAAAGGTTTGTTAAAGATGGTGCTATTGACTATGTTTGGAGGTTCAGGAAGGGACTGGTCAAGAGACTTAAAAAGTCAACAAAGGTCTAATAAGTTGGCAGCTATAATGCAGCAAGTCCAAGTTAAGGAAAGTGAACCAGAGATGTTCAAAAGTCTGCTGAATTCTGAATGGGAGAATCCACAAAATAATAAAAAGTTTACTGGATATGGCAGGAAGTTGTATATGTTCCCTCTGCCTCAAATGGGTGGAATGTAGATCAAAAGGCTTAGGCTAATTCAGCAAATATGCCATTTAGAGGTAATCTGTTGTTTGGCGAAAAGGCATTAGAAGATATTTTAGTGGAAGGCAAAGATAAAAAAAACAAGTGGTTTTTGCCACTAAAAAGAGGAGGGAACACAGGCAGTTGTACAGAAATTATTCCTATTGCTTTCATGGAGGTAGGAGTTTCCAAAGGCAAAAAGAATTTAGGCCCTATAGATTATAGTGAAACAAATTGAAATTCCAGTTCAGGCAGCAGGGAATGCAGCAAACTATAAGAGGAGCAAGCCCTTCCACTAGGGATGGGAAAATACAATACTGATTTAAGAGACATATCGATGGGAGGAAGACTGCTTCTGTTTGGTCATTTCTGGAAAGAGATAACAGCAGATCAGTGAGTCCTAGAAGTAGTGACCAAAGGTTACAACATAGTGTTCTAGAGAGGGCCAAAAGGAATATTTCTACTCTCACCAGTATCAAAGAATGCAAACAAGAGACACAGTGTACAACAACAAATAGGCCATTTATTGCAAATAGAGGCAATAGAAAGGGTACCTCAGGAGGAGGAATTTCAGGGGGTTTACTCCCATTTTTCTCTGTACTTAAATACAATGAGGAGTACAAACCAGTCCAAGACCTGAAGTTTCTAAACCAGTTTGTCTAGTATAGGAGGTTCAAAGTGGAAATCTTGAGAACAGTATTGAACAGCTTGGATTTAGGAGACTTTCTACTGTCTATAGACTTCCAAGAAGCAGATTTGCATATTCCCATGATGCAGATATTTCCTGTGCTTCAGATATGACTCCCATCATTGCCAGTTCAAAGCTCTCTTCTTTGGTCTGGCTTCAACCCCAAGAGTTTTCACCAAGGTTCTAGTCCCAGTAATAGCAAATCTAAGACAACAGCAAATTTTTCCTGTATCTTTATTTGGGTGATATCTTGGTGAAGGCTGGATCTTCGGACAAAGCAGAGAAGATTACGCTATGGTATTTGGAGCATCTAGGGTTCGTAGAGAACTATAAGAAAGTCACTTAGAAGCAACCAGGCTACCAATTTATCTGAGATGGTGGACCAGAGACAAATCACTAGACAAGGACAACTACTTCATTCCACAACCAAAAGTGGTATTAACTGCAGATGGGAGTTTGCATGGATGGGGAGCCCATTACAATGGATGGTCAGTCCAGGGGTCGTAATCAGTAATAGATAAAACATTAACAATCATTTTAGTGGAAATGAGGGCAATCAGACTGGGCTTAATACGTTTTGCCCCAATGATTCAGGACCAAAATGTGCAGATATGCACAGAGAACATATCAGTGAAATCTTTTTTATGCAACCAAGGGGGCACCTGATCGATGAGGCTGATGAATATCAAAGTGGGCAGAAAAACATCTAAAGTCATTGTTAGCAGTATACTTCAAAGGATTGTTGAATGTAACTACAGATTTCCTGAGCAGGCACAAGATTTGGCCAGGTGAATGGAGCCTGAACAGTCTGGTGTTTTGAGCCTTTTGGGAGAGATGCAAGGACTTTGTGATAGACCCATTTGTCTCTGGCACAAATTCCAAGCTAAAAAGTTTTATTTCAATAGATGGAAGTCCAGATGCAGAGCTCAGGATGCCTTATTGGTAAAGTGACCAAGAGGCCTGCTGTATGCCTTTCTCCCTTTGCTAATAATTCAGACAGTGCTGAACAAAATCAAGCTGGAGAAGGTGAAAGTGATGCTGATCACTTTTGGCTGCACAGACTAGGGCTTCCTTGGCTAGCAAGTCTAGTAGTAGAGGATCCATGCCACCTTCCACGAGTAAAGAACTTGCTTCATCAAGGTCCAGTTCAGCATCCAGATCCAGGCTGGCTAAAGTTAGCTGTGTGGAGATCGAGCTAAGAAGGCTAATAGAACAAGGATATTCAGATTCTGTGACTGACCGTAATAGCTTAAAGGAGGCAGTGTACACAGCATATCTGTGACAACACATGGAAAGCATTCACTCAGTGGTGTGCAGAAAATGCAGTTGCATCAAGAAAACTAATCGTTGTGGACCTGTTAACCTTTTTGGAAGCAGGGTTGTCAAAAGATTTGAGTCCAAACACCTCAAAATGCCAAGTTTCTGCTTTATTTTATACAGTATCGACTCTGTCTTTGCACCCTCGTGTTAAAAGATTTTGTAGAGGGGCAATCCTTCAAACGCCTCCAAGAGCGTGTAGATTTCCCTGCTGGGATTTAAATCTTGTACTGAATGTTTTAACTAAATCTCTATTTGAACCATTGAGGGAGGCTTCTTTGAGAATTTTGTCAGAGAAACACAAAATTCTCTTAAAGTTGTTTTTCTGGTAGCAATTACCTCAGCTTGAAGGGTTTCATAGTCAGCCTTGCTGTCTGTCAACCCAAATTTTTTCAGGTCTGAAAAGGACAAGCTGTCTTCAATTATATATCATTCATTCCAAAGTTTATACTGATGGGAGTCCGTAGTCCATCTTTAGAGTTACCAACATTCTGTCTAAATCCTGTGCATCCTTCGGAAAAGAATGGCATTCTTGGATGTCAGAAGGGCAGTTAAGGTTTACCTGCAGAGAATTAGGAGAATCAGATGAACTGAGCCTTTGTTTGTCTCATTTAATCCAAGAACTTTGAGACACAAAATGACTAAGCAGAAGGTGGGTTAAAAGCTACATTTATCTGTGTTATGACTTGGCAAAAATACTGTGCTCGCAGGCAGTTTGAGCTCGTTCTACCAGATCAATGGCTACAACAAAGGCATTTAGAGTGTCAGTTTCAACAGAGGATGTATGTAGAGCTGCTAGATGAGAAGATCATTCTACTTTTGTTAGACACTACAAATAGGCAAGTTTAGATCAAGCCAGGCAGCATTTGGCAGAACAGTTTTTGCAGACAGTAATAGCTGAAGATAGGACAGAGGCTCACCGTTGAGGTGGTGGCTTGGGTATGTCCCATATGTGTGGATTGCTTCTTGCCTGCCTGAGAATGAGAAGTTGATACCTACCATGAAAAGTCATTCTGAAAAGGCTGAAGGAACAATCCACCCCCACCCAAACAGAGAGGTTTCTATCCTGTCAACATGGAATGTCTATGACAGTTAGCAGAGCTATATAATCAAACTGAGAGGAGAGAGGCTGCAGGAGATAATGGATACAGTGGAAAAGAATGTTTGTGAAGTCCTGCTTCGAGACCATTGGCATGAGGGATTAACCCCAAATGGATTGCTCCTTCAGCCTTCCCAGAGTGATCGTTCATGGTAGGTATCAACCTCTCACTTTATCTCAGTTGCACATACTTGGGCTTGGTTACAGTTCTATAAGTACCTAAGGCATCTTTTCTCAGCCTCCTATCCTCCAAATGTTTTAGACTAATGCCTGATTAGCCTTGCTGATTAGGGCTAATGGAAATTGTTGTACAAAAGATCTGAAGAGCTGGGGAAAGGTGCAGAGAGAAACAAAATTGGAAGAAAAAGTGTGATGATGTGAATTTTTCCCCCTGTTTCAAATAGTTTAACTGTGATTCCAGGCTCAAGTTTTGTGTTCTCATCCTGCAGCTTCGTGATACTTTGTAATATTTGTGAATGAATAAAAGTTGATCTCAAAAAAAATTTTTTTACTCATCTTAAGTGTGTCGGTTCCCTTTAGGCCTGATGCAGAGACTACGGAACAGAGGAGAGAGAGATCGAGAAAGGGAACGTGAGAGAGAAATGAGGAGAAACAGCAGTGGTTTGCGAACTGGTTCTCGGAGAGACAGGGATAGGTAATTAGTTTTCTTTATACCTAAATTCTAATCAGAATATTATCTACATAATTAAACTGCTTGTTGTCATACGGAATTTCATGGTGAGGCCAGATTATATAGTTCTGGAAAATAAAAACGTATTAGAACTATGGACTCAGAGTGATTACAAAACAACAAATGGAAATCATGTTGCTATACAGTAGCCCTTCCACGTTTGTGAAGGTTAAGGGCACAGAGCCCTCATGAAAGTGGAAAAATCATGAATAACTCCCACCCTGTGATTCCTCTCCAGAGCTCCCCCTCCCATTCCTTTGCCTGTAGCCTCAGCGTTGGGGAGCAGGGGAGAAAAAAGACACAGTAAAGGGCTTACTGAGACTTTCCCCTCAAAGGGAGAAGAGCACAGTTCTTCTCTAGTTACTTCTGGCAGCCATCTTGAAAAGGGAGGGGTAGAAGCAAAGAGAGCACCTGACCAATCAGCAGCCATTAGACAGCGGAAAGTGCACCCGCATGGGAGAGAGGGTATGCCTCCAGCTGTGGGAGGAGGGCTTTGCTCACTCGACAAGGAAAAACGTCCATTTTAAACAGAAGCCTAGGAAGCCTGTGGTGAGAAATGCAAGGGAATGGGTGGAGGAAAATGTGGCAGGGGAGGGAGGCAAGCATGTGCCTTGCAAATAATCAAATTCATGAAGGTCAAACCTGCAGATGTGGAGGGAAGACTGTATTGTAATTTGGGATGCAAACAGAACTAGGGTAGGATGGCTTTCTTGCCACCTAATACAAAGATAGGCAAACATTTACTGATAGAATGTAACCACATAGTGTAGTTCACCTTTGCCTTTGGCAGAACAAAGACAATTTTTGATGAAATGTTCTTTTCTAAGGGACTTTAGAAGGCAACTCTCCATTGACACCAGACCTTTTCGGCCTGCCTCAGAAGGGAATCCTAGTGATGACCCTGATCCTCTTCCAGCACATCGACAAGCCTTGGGTGAAAGACTTTACCCCCGTGTACAAGCAATGCAGCCTGTAAGCCTGACCTGCTCATTTGTTTAACATGGGAAAAATGGTTGTTTCTCAAAATATGCTGATCAGCTGATAGATTGGGAGGGGGGACATATTTTGTATGCTTTTCTCATTACAGTTTTGACGCTTGTAGTACTAACAGTGGCCAGAGCTAGAGCAAGTGGGTCCCACTTTTAGAAAATGCTTCTGTTGGAGTCTTCTCCTTCCAGTGCTAATTTATTGAGATCACAGGCCTCCTTTCTTTATGTGCTTTGAACTTCCATGGTGACTCCCCACCCTCTTGTGGCAGTTAACCCTCTGTGTATATGGATGGTTGTGTGTGTGTGTTTACATGGGGAGGGGCAAATGGCAGTCTCCACAAACATTGACTCTTCATGCCTTAGAAGAAAGCTCTAATGGAAGCTTTTTAAAAAAATATTTTTATTAAGTTTTTATTGTATAAAAAACCCCAATAACATAACATATGTGAAAATTGAAAGAAAGGTGAAAAAACTAAAATACTTACATCTCTATTTCTCTCCAGGTTTCTTATACATAGTATTACTTAAACAATATGTTAATCATACTGGTTATGTATTTTTGGTTATATATATATGTATGTATGTATGTATGTCTCATTCTCATTATACCAATTGTTATTTATTATACCCATAATTAACATTTTTAAAATGTAATATTAGTAACTTCTTTATTTCTATCCAATTCAAAATATAATAATTTCAATCTTATGTCTATCCTAATCCATAACTATCAGTACCTAATTATTCTTATTACTCTATATACTAATATACTAATTTTTGTAATCACCTACCTAATTTGACCCTAAATTCAACCTATCACTGTAACTAAGTATCCTCCATCCCCAGAGCCTGTTATACCTCATATTATTCCACCTTCCAAAATTGTAATTCTTCTTGTGGAGGTGTGACCCCTTCCTCTTTTGCTAACACTTTTTCAACAAATACCTTCCATATTACATCAAAATCATTCCCTTTCATTATTCCTTTTTTAACCTTAATTCCACATGTTCATTTATCATTAATCTTGATTTGCCAAACTTCTTTATACTATTCCTCTATTTGAAAATCTCCTTGGGTTTTCCATTTTCTTGATACAGTTAACCTGCTGCTGTTTATAAATTTGTAATTAAATCCTCCATAACCTGAGCACAGTTAACCTTATTGTATATAGATAGCATGCTATATTTGGGCATATTTCTAGATCAATTTCTGTTATCTCTTTTATCTCTTTAAATACCATTTGCCAAAATTTCTGTACACATCTGCAACTCCACCACATATGAATATAAGTACCAATTTCTTGGCAGCCCCTCCAACACAACCTCAAATAATTCTTATCTATACAATTTAACCTTGCTGGTGTTAGGTACCACCTCCAAATCAGCTTATAAAAACTCTCTTTTATCCATATAGATAAATTTTTTAAGTGGTACCAATTCCAATTTTTTTCCAATCCTGAATACCTATTTGTTGTGCTATAATGGAAGCTTTTTAAAGTAAGGTAATAGCTGTACTATGGATGACAGAGACTGTAGGATGGTACTGAAAGTTTCAAGGATTAGCTTTCATGCACACATTGCTAGTCTCACAAGTTTACATCTTTAACAGACTCTAGATCCATGTAGTTGGGGTATTCCAAATCCATGATCACAAAGTAGACAGAACAAGTTGGAAAGACTGCAAAAATAAAATAATAATGCTTCATTTCCAGGCATTTGCAAGCAAAATCACAGGCATGCTACTGGAATTGTCCCCGCTCAACTGCTTCTTTTGTTAGCTAGTGAAGATTCACTTCGTGCAAGAGTGGATGAGGCCATGGAACTCATTATTGCACATGGAAGGTAATTTAATATTATTACTTGACCCCTTAGAGAAGCTAAAGGTTCCAGAGTATATTCTGAAGGCATGTGATACAAGAGCTTTCCTAAATTAGCCATGGGTCTGACGAGTTCCCAGGTGTGAGACCACCTGGGGATCCTAGGCATGCTGCTTTCAATTCCATGGAAGAAAAAACAGGATATAAATATAACTGTGTGTTGTATTCAGAAAGATCCCAGGATCATAGTGTATATGTGCTATAATTTCAACTTCCATCCTGCTTCAGGAATAGCAGCATTCTTCCAAAATGTTAGTAATTCTATTTCATTCTGATAGATATTTTCTTTCATTTCTCTCAAAGGGAAAATGGAGCCGATAGTATCCTAGATCTTGGTTTGTTGGATTCTTCAGACAAAGTACAAGTAAGACATGCATTTTAACTTTGCCTTAATTACAATAATGCTAAAGATGCATGTGTATGGAAGAAACGCATTGAACTTCCTGAGAAAGAGAAAGCTGGATTCACCAAGAAGATTTCTTCATCCTAGTATAGGGGTAGTCAAATTATGGCCTGCAGATTTTATCCAGCCCTAAGGATTGAAGAAGTATGGAAAACAAAACAACTTAAAACAGCCCAATGAAGAGATTCCTGGAAAAGAACATGGCAGGCTGAAAACCCGAACAGGAAGCCTCCTGCGATCAAAATGTTGTTGCAGCTACCACGTTAACTTGTGGTACCAAGTTTATTTTTGGAATGAATGATAAAATGTTTTGTGAGCATTTATGGCCTACCACATGCTCACATAGCACCCTAATCAGTCAGTTTCTCCAGTGCTAGACTTCAGGGAGTGGGGGTGGTTCTGAGAGCTTAGAGTGCTGAAAGAGGCTTGGTTTGGTAGAATAATTTGTCCTGTTGCAAGCTAGTCTTCCCAGAATGCCTTTAACTTTGAGAGCAGTCTGCCCTAGCAGGCCAGCATTGGAGCAACAAACCTAGATAAAAGTGCACTATGCTGTCGTAGCTGGGAATTCATCCAAAATGTTATTGCTTATAGCATAGGTTGCTGCAAACATATATAGCAGACTATACAGTGAAATATGTATTAATGTGGGCAAATAACATGTTACATGATATAATTTAAATCCTAATATGGATCATATAAAAAGTTTAAGAAAAATTTAGAATTTGTAAGAAAAACTTTTAGATTTCCCACATTAAACTTTAAAAATCACCATGCTTTCTTGCTATCAGATACTAGCTGAATCAGGGTTTTCAATTCTAATTTTCTTTGCTGTCATCACATATTATGTAATATACTCTCTCTTGATGCAGACTGATATACTAATATAGTGTACCAAAAGGTTTCTAGCCTATACATGCCAATCCATGTTTCAGAAACAGTTGCTTAACTGCCATAGTGTTAGCATTTGTTTAATTTCATTTGTGGTGGGGGGCTGCTGCTGCTGTTTTTGATACATTTTTTGTTGTTGTTTTTGATACATGTTTTTGATCAGCAGCAAGGATTTTTGTCCTTAATAGCACAAAAGTGAAACACTTTTTATTTGCTTTCTTCAAAGGAAAATAGAAAACGGCATGGTTCTAGTCGTAGTGTTGTAGACATGGAATTAGATGACACAGATGATGGCGATGATAATGCACCACTGTTCTATCAACCCGGGAAGCGTGGATTTTATACACCAAGGCCTGGCAAAAACACAGAAGCCAGGCTAAATTGTTTCAGAAATATTGGCAGGTAAAATGCTCTCTGGATTTGTATAGCATTTGTGAAGAATGAAGACATATACCCCCCAAACTTTACCTAAAAGTAACAATAACAATAAGGTTGAGTCTTAAGAGTTAAATAATACCAGCCTTAAATTAGCCTCAGCTCTTTAATATATATATTTGATTAATATCACCCCATTTTCTCAGGCTTTGAGTTACAAAGTGGCTTTTCCCATACAATGGAAAAAATTATTGAAAAACACAATAACAAATATAGATTAAATACATATTAAATTAATTACACTGTTAGAATCAGTCAGTTACTGAAGGCCTCTCTGAATAAAAAGTTCTTGCCTGCTGGTGGAAGAGCAACATGGGGTGAGTTAACTTAACCTCCATTGGAAGGCACTGCCATTATCTGAGAACATCCTTCAAGAACCGGAAGTGCCTCTAAAAGTGGTAGAATCAAGAGAAAGGTTCCTGCAGATTTCAAAACCTGGGCAGGCTTATATGGAGATTATAGTGGCCAACTTGTGTAGTACTGTATAGGTTGTAACCCTCACTTTGAATTGTTCCCAGAAACAGAGCAGTAACCAGTGGTGGTTCTTCATGGTCTCTGTCCTTCACACAAATGGGGTTTACTGCACCTGCACAGTGCCTCATTTGGAACCTTTGGAGCTGTTATGTATGCATTTTGGCTTACAGTTCAAACTGTCAACCTGCGTCTGCAGAATGAATATAATCTCATCCAGGACAGCCTGATTTCCTGTTCCTTGGTTTTCTTTTCAACTGAACATGAACACCTCTTATCTTATCTGGATTCAGTTTATTAACTGTTATCCAGTCCATTATTGATACTAGACAGTGGTTCTTTGTATTTAGATGAAAAAAGAAAAAGAAAATGTTGCTGGCAAACAGCAAACTCCAGTTCTGTCAACCTCTCAGCAGTTTTATGTAAATATTAAATAGCATCATGGCCAAGGAATATCACAGGCTCAGGAATCCCTGAGCATGATCTTCAGAATCAGTTTCTTCTGGAAGAACTGAAGCCACTGCAGGATGGGGAGCTTCTCCAGGTCTCATCCCAGCAAGACAGCCCAGAAGAATACTGTAGTTGATGATGCAGAGAGCCACTGAGAGATCCAGGGAAACCAGTAGGGACATACATCCAGCATTTAGTTCCCTGCACCGTTTGTCCACCAAGCTGACCAAAGCTGTCTTCATCCCATAATCAGGCCTCAAGTTAGATTGAAATAAATTTCAGCAATCTATGCCTTCCAGGAACCCTTGCTGCTCCCCTGGAGCTGAGGGGCCACCACAAGCTCTAAGACACTTCCCAGAAATAGATATTGAAAACTGGCCAGTTGCTTGTAGAGGCAATGGGACATTCTCCAAGAGCCATCAGAAACAATTCTGGGGCAGATCATCTTAATCAGCTCCCCACTTCTAGAGAGGCTCTGGGTTCTAGTTAGTCTAAAGCCCACCAAGTAGTACCCTGTCCATGCCTATGGTGCAGAGAGAGTTCCTCCATCACATGATCATCATCCCATCATGAACAGAAGACCAGGTCCAGGAGAGAGGCCACATACTGTTTTGGGATCTTCTCATGATTGTCATGGATGACATGAAGTTCTTGATGTGCTAAGTCCTGATAAGGAAGTTTCAGCATGAATATTTAAGTCCTCCAGAACAACAAGAGGACTATAGCACCACTCCTGAAACCAGTTTATTTAACTTAGGAAGAGAGACTGTTGAGCATTTGGTGAGGGCAGTATACCACAGAATACTTATTCTATCCTGGTTACCCACGTTCAGATATACATACACAGACAAACCTGGGAGAATGCTGCAGCCGCAACTAGGAGAAGGAATGGTTTCACTATAAAATGATTTCAGTGCCACCTTCTTGTCAGTCCCACTTGTTGCTGTGCAAAGAAATGTTGGTGTTTATGTTTTTTATATTTTTATTCTGCCTTTTTTGAGCATTTTTCTTTTGAAAGATTAACCTCAATACTGATTTTCAGAATTCTAGGGTTGTGTTTGCTGCAAAATGAACTTTGTCCCATAACATTAAATCGGCATGTGATAAAAGTTCTTCTTGGTAGAAAGGTAAGTGCATGTGTATATGCTAATAATTGTAGAGCTGCAGTTTGAGTTGATTGAAATTGTGATGTTTAGTTTAAAATGTGGGTCTAAATTAAATTGTTCAAAAGTAATCCAGCCTTTCATTTAAGGCAACAATTCTCCTCCTCCTCAGCCAGGTGTTCTTTCCACCAGAAAATAGAAGACCGCTCCAGAGTTCCTTTATATGCAAGGTGCTTCTCACTTGGAGGAGCAGTGGAGGTTGACTGTTACATGCTCCATTGAGCCAAAGAAATCAGTGGCCTGCTTCTTCCTCAAAGCAAGCCCTCCTCCATTGTGAGACTGGAAGGATTGTAGAGGTGGCTGCAGATCATAGCACAATTCATTCATGCTCCTTTATCACTGCTGTGATTATTTGAGTCTGAATAAGATAAAAGAGTCAGCCTTTATTAATACTGAGTGCCTGTCCTATCTGTAAATGGATCAGGACGGGTGCTGTTACAAAGATTCAGTAGGTTCCTTCCTCTGAAAGAGCTGTAAATGGAGATGGAAAAGAGGGTGAGACACAGCACAGCAGCTGCCACCGCTGTGTGTGTTCAAGTCATATCTGACTCATGGCAACCCTAAGGTGAGCCTATCATGGGGTTTTCTGGGATTGAGAGTGTGTGATGTGCCCAGGGTCACCCAGTGAGTTTCCATGGCTGAATGGGGAATTGAACTCTGGTCTCCAGGGTTGTATCTTAACACCCAAACCACTACACCACTCTGGCTGCTCCTAAATACTGGAGGGTGGATAGAGGCAGTACCAAAATTGTTAATGTTTTACTGTAAAAAATCAGTATTATATTAATATGAAACATAATTGGTCAATTAATTAGCTGAAAATCTGATTAAGTAATTTTTATAAATCTGGTTTAAGGTTATTCTGAGAAAAAAGCTCTGAATTCACATATTTCTTCTGTTTTTGACACTTGAGTTTCATCTTTAATACCAAGCCTAGTTTGCCATATCTGAATCAAATAGTGTTAAACAGCAAAAAAGTAGAGCTATAAGATAATGGAGAGAACCCGCAGTCCGTCATTTGTAGATTGCTCAATCATTTCAACATAGCCACTGTTTGCAACCTCACTTTAAACCACGTTTCAGAGTAGTTCAGTACGAATCATTGGTCAAGTCAGAGTTTATGTCAGACCATCTTTGTGATTTGACATGAATTTGAACAGAGCCAAGGGCTTAGATAAGATATAAAAATCAGCCTGTTTCCATGTACTAGGTTCTCTTGCTTCTTCTTCATGGTCTCTGTGCCTCACACATTGGGATCTTTGCGCATGCGCAGTAGCATTTGGAAAATTCTAGAGTTAAGCGGCTTGGCGGGAACCCCTCTCCCCTGCTTGTACTGAGCATGCTCAACCCGCCAAGCCAATGGTCTCTACTCAGTTCTTTTTTGTCTGCCAGCGTTTTTCGCAGCGTACAGAAGGTTCTCCAGCCTAGCAGCTATTTTCTTGGCATGTTGTCTTCATTCTTCTTTTTCTTCTGAACTTCTTTCAAAGAATCCCTCCTTCTCCTTGGACTTCTTGTGAGAGTTTTCTTTTCTGTGTCTGCGCTCTTTAAAAATTGTGTATCCTGTGGTCGGAAGGTCGCCCTCTCAGACGGGCACTCTGAGTGCTTTTTTTGTCTTGGGGAATCCCATAATGTCCGGGCCTGCTCTGTGTGCAGAGATTTCATGGCGCAGACCCTGAGGAACAGGTCGTTGAGGCTGAAATCCCACTGTTGGGAACAGTCCTTAAAAATCAAAGAGCAGGCAGCTGAGAATACAGCCCTCTTACGGCCGTGATCTCTCGTTCCTCCTCGGTGGTGCGATCTTTGACCACACCCTTGTTGGAATCAACGGCTGCGATATTGACGGTGACGGTACCGGGCTTGGTACTGTCTTCTCTGCCTCTGGTCTCGCCTTACCGCGGATTCCAAAGCTTCATTGAACACCAGTCATCTCGGCGTCAGAGGATGCCCCTGTGGGCTCGCAGGCGGCTAAATCAACCAAGACTCTTACGGCGGCCCAACGCAAATGGCCTCCTTCAGCTGATCCAGCTACAAAGGACAAAAAGAAGTGCAAGGAGAAGTGGAGATTGCCTTCCCCACAGACGACTTGTCCGCCGACACCCCCTTCAACTCAACTTGTGAGGGAGACAATTGAGGAGGAAGGCCTGCCAGATATGTCTGTGGAGTGTGATAAAGATTCCCAGCTCCCAATGATCTGGGTGCCATCTGCCTTTAGATCTGCCTGTGTTGTCTGCACCGACTATGCCCCTCAGTCACCCTGTACAAGGGATGGACCGCCCAGACCCTTCTTTGGAGACTCCGAGGGCTCCATCTCGTCATTGGGCATCTTCTCGTGACCGTGTCGCGGTAGTGCAGCACGCTGTCCGAGCTGGGCCGATAGGCATCGATCCCCGCAGCAGCAGGAGGCCACCTCTGACCGTGGCAGATCTATGTCCAGGATTGATTCGCCCTTTGCATCTGCGTCGTACATCGTGAGATATGGGCATGAACATCTATGACGTGAACAACCGGGCTCTTATTATTCTTATTCCCACATATAGAGACCGGTACCACGCAGATGGCCGTAGGTGGTCCCCATATCGTCGTCAATCTCGGTCACCGTCGTTGGGCTCCTGGTATCGTCGCTTTCGATCGCGCTCACATTCAAGATCCCCTACTACCACCGGAGATCTAGAGATCGTTCACCACGCTACAGGGCCGTGTTGCCACCCCCTCAGGTCACGTCTACCATCTCTCGCCCAGCTGCGGAGGCACCTTCACTGTCTCAGCAGTCATCGACGGTGCCAACTTCAACTCAATCCATTCAACACCCTATCCCAGGTGTGTTACCAATTTCTATGTCCATGGTACCACAGTTGACAATTCTACTACCGGTACCGTCCTCGGCACCATCGGCGGTTACCGTTCCACCCACTCCGACCGTCGCTCTACTGACTCAATTACCATCAGCCCAACGATTGCCTCCACGATCCTCCCTCTCGTACGAGTCGGACTCTGACTCTGGTGACTCTACTCCGGACTCCCATGTGTCTCCGCCACTGGCTTTTGGGGAGCCCTCACCTGACTCGGTGCCTGAGGATGTTAAACAATTCTCTGACATCCTTCTTCGTACGGCTAATGCTCTAGGTCTCGATGTTTCTGATCCACCTCCAACGGTGCAGGACCTGTGTTTCACTATGTGGATATCTGCCCTCCATCTGCGGCACCAATACTGTTCCTGCCTGTTCTGCAGGAGGTATTGAAATACCCCTGGGCCCAGCTTGCATCCTTGCAGCCAATACCTCACCATCTCGAGCACCTCTATAGGACCCAGAAGAGGGATGTTGACTTCTTGTTTACTCACCCTGTGCCCAATTCCATCGTTGTCGAGTCTTCCCAAACCAAGGGCAGTAAGAGGGCACACACCACCCCGCCTGATCGGGAGGGCCATCGGTTGGACACTTTTGGAAGATGTTTTTATTCTGCCTCGTCTCTGGTTGAGAGGGTTTCGAACACACAGGCCTGCCTTGCAGCGTACCAGCACAACATCCCCTGCTTTATCCCCTGCTGGCTCATCGTCCCGGATGATCATCGGATAAGTGCTATCCACTTCTACAACAAATCGGTAGCACTGTCCAACCAGCAGATCCTGTCCTCACGGCTGAGGGGAGCGGCCCGAGTGATGGTAGGGGCCATCGCCCTTCAGTGATTCGCTTGGCTACATTCCACTGGTCTTCAGGAAGATACCAGGAAGCTTATTGAGGATCTGCCATTCGATGGACAGGGCCTCTTCCATTCCACCACTGATGATGCGATGGACCACCTTGTAAAGGCACGCCTTGCAGTGAAACGGATGGGGATCCACCAACCACCGCAGTCCAGTCGCAGCTTCACTTCCCGCTCTTCTTGGCGTCGCTCCTCCTATACCTATCAGCTTCACTCTCCGCATCGGACATCAACTCGATCCTTACTGCCATCCTCTGCCCGGGGACCTCTACAAAGACGCCAGCCTTCTTTGAAGAAGTCTTAGTCCACGATGAAGTCGAGCTTTTGACTTCTCACGCAGATCGCCACCACATCCACTCTTCCACTTGCCCACTAGCTTCGTCGACCACCCGAGTTTGGCCCAGCATCTCTCCAAATGGCCTCACATCATGACGGACTCTTGGGTTCTCTCCATCGTCCATCTTGGTTATGCTACCGAATTTCAAAATATACCACCTCGAGGCATCTATTATTCCACCCTGGTCAGCTCGGCTCTGCTAGAGGAGATCCAGTCCCTGCTACAGAAAGGGACCATAAAACAGGTCCCATCCTCGGCCAGGACCACCGGCTTCTTTTCCCGGTACTTCACGGTACCAAAATCGGACAGTACCTTGTGACCGATTCTGGACCTCAGGGGGGTGAACTCCTACATCCTCCCCAAAAAGTTCAAGATGGTCACCCTGTCTGCCATCCTGCCCTTCCTCTGACGTTGGGACTGGTTCGCCTCTATCGACCTACAAGACACCTACTTCCATATCGCAATTCGACCACAACACAGGAGGTACCTGCGATTCGCGGTTGATGGCATCTGTTACCAATACAAGGTGCTGCCGTTCAGACTTTCCACCGCATCCAGGGTCTTCACCAAATGCATGGCCCCAGTGGTATTGCACCTCCACATAAAGTGCTTTATGGTATATCCCTACCTTGACGACTGGCTGTTGGTGGCGCCCTGCAAGCAGAAGCTGTACAAGGACATTCATCTCACGTTTTCTCTTCTGGCCCGCCTTGGGCTGAAGGTAAACCCAAAGAAGTCGCACCTCAAGCCAGCCAGGGTCCTGGACTTCATTGGAGCTACCCTGGACTCGATCTCAGCCAAGGCCTATCTCCCTATGAAGCGGGCCCGCATTCTGCGCTGAGCTGCTACCACTGTTCTCCACACCCCTGTGATCTCGGCGAGGCAAATCCAGCAACTTCTCGGCTACATGGCGACAACGACATTGGTCACCTACCTCTTCCACCTCTGCGCCTGTCTGCTCCAGCACTGGTTCATTATGGTCTTTGATCCTCTCCTGGATGACAAGGGCCTTCTTCTGAGGATCCCTCACCAGGTGCGCTGCTCCCTTCTCTGGTGGCTCTTCTTCCGGCACCTCCTGTCAGGAATGCCGTTCCTAGACCCGTGCCCTCGGGACACGGTGACAACGGACGCCTCTCTCTATGGATGGGGAGCGCATTGCGGCGACCTCAGGGTACAGGGACACTGGGTCAGCCTAGAGACGCACCTGCACATCAATGCCCTGGAACTCCTCGCCATCCTGAAGGCACTACAAGCGTTTCGTAATTTGGTCATCTGCCGCACTGTGCAGATCCTCTTGGACAACACAACAGCCATGTGCTATGTGAACAGCTACTCAACATAGCTCTTCGTCTTTGGGACTGGTGCCTGCCACTCTGAGTCCACCCTGTCACTGTTCACCTGGCGGGCCGGGAGAACACCACAGTGGACACCCTCAGCAGGGACACGTCCTGCTACCATGAGTGGTCCCTCTCTGACACCGCGTTTTGGGCAATAGTTGCCCAGTGGGGTCAACCGTCGATTGACCTCTTTGCCAGCAGCTGGAACAAGAAGTGTCCTTGATACTGCTCAGGGGCCAGCCTGGGTCGGGGCTTGCTCGGCGACGCTTTTCAGTTTCAGTGGGACGATAGTCTCCTGTACGTGTTTTCACCATTCCCTCTCCTTGACCGAGTGGTCACCAAGATCCTTGCTGATCATGCCAACGCCATCCTCGTAGCTCCGTACTGGCCAAGGCAGCACTGGTTTGGGCCCCTCTTCGAGGCCGCTCGAGGCCACCTTCTCAAGTTTCCAGTGGTACCGGACCTCCTTTCACACTCGGACGGTCTTGTGCTGCATCCAGACCTACCACTCCTGTCTCTCCACGCGTGGAGGATGATCCCTTAGATATTCCAGCCATACGGGATGTTCTCGCCGCAGCCAGGAAGGAGTCTACGGGTAGGTCTTACAATTACAAGTGGCAGAGGTTCGTGACCTTTTCAGATGCTTGTCGCAAACCGGCATCGCTGCTCGCCCTTCCTAGTGTGCTGCACTTCCTCCTGCACCTTCGGGAACAAGGACTGGCTTTTCCATCTCTGAGAGTCTACCTCACAACCATCATCGCCTACCAGTCACGTAGTTCCTCTTCGGCAGCGCCTTCAGGGACGCTACCCTCAAACAGTTCCTGAAAGGACTGCAACATCGTTACCCACTGATGTCGCCACCGCTCCAGCCCTGGTCACTATCCTTGCTGCTATCCCAGCTGACGCGACCGCCTTTTGAGCCTATGGCTACTGCTGATGACAGGCTCTTCACCATGAAGACTGCCTTCCTTGTGGCTGTCACCTTGGCCAGACGAGCGATCGAGTTGACAGCACTATGGTCCAATGAGCCCTTCTTGGTCTTTCACCGGGACAAGGTGGTCCTTCAACGAGACATCTCCTTTTTACCCAAGGTCGTCTCCAATTTCCACCTTAACCAAGACATCATCCTTCCTACTTTCTATCCTGACCCAACTATGCCTCTGGAGCGATCTCTCCACTCTCTCGATGCCCATCAGGCGCTAGCCTTCTACACTCATCGGACTTTGTCCTTTCGCCAGACCCCGCACCTGTTCATTTGCTATGGTGGTCGCCGAAGGGCCATAAGGTATCCACCCAGAGATTCTCCAGATGGGTGGCTCAGACCATTCTGCTGGCGTATGAAATGGCTAAACAGCCTCCGCCAGCTTTGCTCCATGCCCACTCCATTAGAGCCGTGGCCTCTTCAGCAGCTCTCCTTCAAGGGGTGGACCTGCAGGAGCTGTGTTGTGTGGCTACCTGGTCACGACCTATGACTTTTGTCCACCACTATCGGTTGGACTGCTGGGCTTGACAAGATGCCCGCTTTGGACATGCGGTGTTGTCTTCTGTTCTCTAGGACCTGACCCACCGTCCACTGGGAAGCTACGCAATCTCCCAGTGTGTGAGGCACAGAGACCATGAAGAAGAAGAACAGGTTGCTTACCTGTAACTGTGGTTCTTCGAGTGGTCATCTGTGCCTTCACACATACCCGCCCAGCCATCCCCTTTTCAGGTCCTGCTCCGGCGGACTCTAGAACTGAGGAGAGACCGTTGGCTTGGCAGGTTGAGCATGCTCAGTACGAGCGGGGGGGGTCCTGCCAAGCCGCTTAGCTCTAGAATTTTCCGAACGCTACCGCGCATGCGCAAAGATCCCAATGTGTGAGGGCACAGATGACCACTCGAAGAACCACAGTTACAGGTAAGCAACCTGTTCTTTCTCATGCACCTAACTTTGGAGGTGATGTTGTAACATGTTTAATTCACAGTTTTCTGGTTTGATTTCAACTGTAAACTGTGACTTAAACAAATCATTGTGTCAGCAACAAAGCTAGATATTCTGGGGAAGGAGTAAGGCTAGGAGAAATGTAAATGGCACATGGCTCATGGTCAATTAAGCCATGTTCTTGATCAGAGAATTTTGTATCTGAAACAGGCCAATATGTTTCTTTCGTCAAGAGCTAGAAAATTCCTGTCCCTAAATTAAATTTTTTGGTATGGGCATTATTTATAAATTCTCCAGACAGAAACACAGAATACTTTATAGTAAAAGTAAAAGCAGAGTTTCATGTGCATACTTTGTTTACAGGTTAACTGGCATGATTTTGCTTTTTTTGACCCGGTTATGTATGAGAGTTTGCGGCAACTTATCCTCGCATCCCAAAGTACAGATGCTGATGCAGTTTTTGCAGCAATGGACTTAGCCTTTGCAATAGACCTATGCAAAGAGGAAGGTGGAGGACAGGTAAGCAAAGGGTACACATTTTAATGCTGCTAATTAGGAGCCTGTAACTCTTTTTGCTATTACAGTTGACACTCCACATTTGTGGGTTTAACTTTCATGGATTTGATCATTTGTGAACTTTTCCAAGCCCTGCCTCGCCTCACTTCAAGCACTTCCTTTCCTGGGGAAACTCTCTTCCTGGCAGCTCTGATAAGGCCATGCGGCCCTTTTAAAAACCCGCCTCTGGTCCTCCTCCTCCTCCTCCAGCAGCCACTTCCTGGCCAGCTAATGACGGCTCACAGCCCAGTTTCTCAGCACCACAAACCCTCTCCCCAGTGCCCCCCCACATCCAAAGAAGGAGGTGGGTGTGAGAGAGGAAGTAAAGGGCCACCATGCTCATCATCCCTTTTTCTTCTCCTTTCCCTGACCTGGTTTGGACCCTGTGCGTCTGCTCTCTCCACTTTGCCTCAGCCCCTTTCAACACACACACACTTTGATATTTGCAGTTTTTCCACTTTTGTGGGGATCCTGCCCCTGTGACTCCTACAAATGCAAAGGGCCAATTGTAATTGAGAAGGAATTACTGTCAGTAATTTAAGTCTCAAACTTAATAAATTATAGGATGTACCAGATTTTCATGTCGACTATACGTTTCCTTTAAGTTAAACCTGTGAAGTTTTTAGTAGCTTAAATTGTGTTGCATTATTTTACTAGGTTGAACTTATTTCCAATGGTGTAAATATACCAGTCACTCCTCAAAATGTTTATGAATACGTACGGAAATATGCAGAACACAGAATGTTGGTAGTCGCAGAACAGCCTCTACATGTAAGTGACATGAAATTCTTCTCTGAACTTGATAGTATTAAACAGCATTGATTTGTAGAATAAAATTTGTGTGAACTTGAAATTGTTGGGGTAGAAAAACAGTTGACCCAAAGGTTTCTGCTACTCAGTTGCAAGATCAATAAGCCCCTGTAAGATTTAAAATAGCAGGAAACTGAATGATTTCCTCTGCGCTGGGTGTGAGCCTATTGTTTCTGGTAGGGAAGCTTCTGCTCTCCGTCCTGCAAGCTAAAATAGTCTTCCTTTCTCCAGGAGGGAAGACTGGCTGGTTTTTTTCCGGGTATCATTTCCACTTTCTGAGAGCTAGTAGGAGTTGATTGCATCTTTCAGTCAGGAGGAAGGGAAATGGCAAAAATCACATTAAACTCTGAGATAAAGAAATTATCACTTGACATTCAGTATTGTTGTTGTGTGCCTTCAAGTTGTTTTCAACTTACGACGATCCTCAGGTTAACCTAACACAGAGTTTTCTGGGCAAGATTTGTTCAGAGGGAATTTGTTTTTGCCTTCTTCTGAGGCAGAGAGAGTGTGACTAGTCCAAGATCACTGGGTGGGTTTCCCTGTCCAAGCAGGGATTCAAAATCTGGTCTCCAGATTCCAGTGCTCAAACTGTTGTACCATACTGGCTCCTCTGTTTTACTATATATTAAAGTGCTCTGTACTGAATATGTTGCCTTATTAATCTGTAATCCCTATGCAGATACGAAAATCCACTTCAGGAGAGATTGTTAGGACCTTTTAGGGGGAAAAATGCTAGCAGGAGAGTGAATATGTGTGTGTATTGAGGAAAATTACTTTGTGCACTATTAAAAGAACCTCACATGCAAGGATATTTTTATAAGATACCTACATTGACAACATTTATACAGAGAGTAGATGTGCACAAATGCAAGGAAGAATTCCTGCCCCCAGCTAAACAGTACTGTTGACAGAACTGTTCCAGAATATTTGTTAAGCAAAAGAGGGGAGGAGTCAAGCAGGACTTGGACCAGCATGTCCTCTCTGTCACAGATCATATTATTATTTGCAAAACAGAAATTTGAAGCTGTTGGGCCTAGAGGAACCATTGTCTGGGGAAGAAGCTGGATAGTTATTTTGTGCCACTCCTTTGGACTTAGTGGAGATGGGACAATATCTCATTTCAAGAGAACAGTAAGAAGATACATAATTTTAGTTTTGTTGTACGGCTCACAGTCATTCAGGCTTTTATGTACAGTTCTTCATGCTTGAAATGAGATGTCCATAGATTTTGACTGGCTTTGATAGCAAGGCCAACAACTGGTGTTTGGTAAGGTTGTGCTTCTCCCTTTGTATCTGGTAGTATACTGCAACTCTTTATCAACTCATGGACAATTCCCAGATCCTTTCTTTATCTTAGAAGCCTAGCACAGCTGCCATGATGATCTCTGTATCTAGACCTGAAATTGGATGAGTAAAGAACTGTTTTGTTACTGTGTTAGTGAGATCCTTGAGGATCTTGGCAGTCTGTGCCCAAATGGCAACCCTGACTATTCGGAATCTCCCTCTCTAGCTTCAAGTTCTAGTGGGGATCTTCCAGTACAGCTGGAGATACACAACAGGAGCTTCTCTCAGGATGCTCACCAGAATGTAATGGAATACTCAGCACGGTATACAGAATTGTGTATAATGGCCAGAAATTTCTCAGAGGATGCTGCTAATCCTCTTCAATTATTAATAACCAGCATCAATTTTTGGTTAATGTTGAACTTATTATGGCCTTTCAGGCAATGAGGAAAGGTCTGCTGGATGTTCTTCCTAAGAATTCATTAGAAGACTTGACAGCAGAAGATTTCAGGCTTCTTGTAAATGGCTGTGGTGAAGTAAACGTGCAAATGCTAATCAGCTTTACTTCTTTCAATGATGAATCAGGTATGAAATCACTTGTTTATGTGAGTTTTACAACAGTAGTGTTCTTTTTTTGCATACGGGTTGGAGAAATGAGATGTTTTAATAAATATATAGTATCATATCTTGGGACCAGATTTCCCCTTCCGTTCCTTCCCCCAGTACTTCTGCTTCCCAGATCTGCTCCGGAGGGTTTCTCAGCTCTCCAGAGCAGGATGCATGGAGGAGGGAGAATCCATTCTGCCAGCAGTTTCAGTTCCATTAATGGATAGATACAGTTGGATACTGTCCATAGGCTGCCTGTTTGTTATATTTATCTGTTGACTGTTAAATCTTCTATCAAACAACTAAAATTACAGTTCTGATGCACTTCATAGTGCTCCACATTAGTATCCTTTCGGATGTAACACTGTATAGAGATATGACTTTTTTTTATACAAAATGAGACCTGACCACTTGTTTAGTGGAAGTTGTTATTTGGTGGTCAAAACTGTTTGACTACTGATCTGCTAAAAAAGTAGTTCAGTTAATTCCTTTTTTAAAAACTTTTACTAACATTTGAACACAGTTATTAGCTTTTCACAATGAAAATATTTCCCTTAAATAAACATAAGAAACTAAATACTATGAATGATCTGTTCTTGTTTTAATTAATTTCATTTTTTTTAACAGGAGAAAATGCTGAAAAGCTGTTACAGTTCAAACGTTGGTTTTGGTCCATAGTTGAGAAGATGAGTATGACTGAAAGGCAAGATCTAGTAAGTGTTCTTTCTTTTTTGTCAAGATTAATACCTTCTCATAAGCATTCAGTTTTTCTGCATCTGAGATAGTGAGGTATTCACCCAGATAAGCTATCTTGCTTTGGGATAGATACAAAAAACTATTTGCTTAATGCTTCAAATTCATTGTGGGAGCACTGTAAACCATAGATTAGTAACCAACTCAAGCTCTATTTTTATGATTGCAGTGTTTCCTTATTGTGGAAAAACAAAAACAAAATTAGCTGAGACATGGTATCCAAAAATGGTCATCTTTTGTAATACAGCCAACGAAACCTAAAACTTTTTATGCAACCTAATTTATATACCACTAAATTATACCATTTAGTTTATGACAAAGTAGACCTAAGTGTCAACTGTGCCTCTTATCAGCGTAAATTTTAACACCTTGTGTGGACTCATCCAGCACATCCACAGCATTTACTTCTGCATGCCTGCCACTGTCTTAATCTCATCCTTCAAATGTCTGTTAGCAGATTCTGTAAGGCAAGCAGATCTTTAAGTTAAAAGACGCAGTGGTAACAAATCAGATTTAAAGAGTAAGGACACTAAGAAGTCAGTGGGTGGACATCTTCATCTTCCTGAGCCTTACTGTTCTTTGGAAAGTCAGATTATATGGGTGCGTGAATGGTAAACCAGTTGAACAGGAGTTCTTACAGACATTTGACTATATTTCTCTGAGGTTTAACAGAGATTATGGTATCTGTGCACACTGTACATTTTCTGCAAAATTTATACTATTGTTGTCCATTTAAGATAGGAGTTACCAACTTTCTGGAGATCAAAGCTTACATTAAGATTTTGGGAGAATCTCATGAGCATGATCACAAAATGGCTAGTGAATTCAGAAGAGTCACAAATAGTCATGAAGGGTTTGAAGTTACAGAATTTGCAGCTGCTGTGAAATACTCATATCATAGCTTGGGTTGGCTAGAAGGCAAAACTGACTGACTGTCTTTTGAGCCCACAGTTTTCTATCCATGAAATCATATTATTTGTAGCCCAAATTTTCACCAAACTGGGGCACAAATTAAAGCTGGTACAATTTAGCTGAAAGCATACAAAAAAATCACTATTAAAATAGAATGGTGGTTGTTGTATGCCTTCAAGTAGTTTCTGACTTATTGTGCCCCTAAGGTAAACCCAAGATTGGATTTTCTTGACATGGTTTGCTCAGCAGGTGTTTGTTCTTGCTTTTCTTTGAGGCTGAGAGAGTGTGACTTGCCCAGGGTCACCCAAAAGGTTTCCATGGTTGAGTGGGGTTCAAACCTTGGTCTCCAGAGTTGTAGTCCAGTACTCAAACCACTACACCATGCTGGTTGTAATAAAGCATTAAATTTAATATACAGTATTAAAACAATTTAAAACATATAGTTAAAAAATAAAAAAGCAATGGAAACAGTCCAATTAAAAGTACTTCTGTCTTCTAAGGGCAACACAGAAACAAAGGGATAGGTGTCTGGTGCCAAAAGCCACAGAACAAGAGGACCAACAATAGTTTTCAATAAAAAGACGAAACAAATGGATATTCAAAAGATTTTAAGTACAATTAGTACTGAGAGCCAGCTTGATGCCGTGGTTTGAGTGTTGGGCTATGACCCTGGCGTCCAGAGTTCAGTTTGCTACTCAGTCATGGAAACCCACTGGATAATCTCAGGTACATCACACGCTGTCAGTCCCAGAAAACCTTATAATAGGTTCACTTTAGGGTTGCCATAAATTGGAACTGACTTGAAGGCACACAGTACCAACAACATAATCAGTGCTATATAACACCATCAAATTCAGATTATAAAGAACTCATTAACAACCAGTAGTGCAGTGGTTCTCAACCTGTGAGTCCCCAGATATTTTTGGACTTCAGCTCCCAGAAGCCCTGAGCATTGACCATAGTGGCTGGGGCTTCTGGGAGCTGAAGTCCACAAACATCTGGGGACCCACAGGTTGAGAACCACTGCAGTAGTGGAATATGTAACAACATAACCACATATCTAAATGGAGAGAGGGAGAAACAATACTTTCCAAATATAACTTAAGTAAGGGAAAACCTTCTGCAATAAGTTGAACAGTAATACAGTAAGCATCTGGTGCCACAAACTCGATGGAGCACAGTCCAAGTATGTAGAAATAATTAATTAATACTCATTGCAGTACTTCAAGTTGTAGAATATTATCTTCCCTCCACAAAGCCATATTAGCTCCACTACAAGCTTCCTGCAGCCCATGAAAATGAGTGAGTTGGCTCAGATCCATGGACAGCCACTCTCTGGAAATATGACATTATTTCAGCAGTTCTTCATGAGCAAATGTAACTAGTAGAATCCAGAAACATTTCAAAGAACATGCCAGTCTCCAGCAATTCTAAATTTAATGAACTAAAAAAATAGCTGCAATAGTAACAAAGCCATAGCAAAAATAATTTTTAGTATGAATATCATTGCAATTGTAAAGAGACCACCTAGAAGAAATAAACATCATCACAGAGACATTCCAAAAGGAGCCCTGGTGGCGCAGTGGTTAAAATGCCAGTACTGCAACCACAAGGTTGTGAGTTCAATCCTGCCAGGCTCCAAGGTTGACTCAGCCTTCCATCCTTTCGTAGGTCGGTAAAATGAGTACCCAGCTTGTTGGGGGCAATTAGCTAAAAATACATTGTGAACCGCTTAGATAACACTTAGTTCATAGATGGCGATATAGAAATAAATGCTATTGCTATATTCTAGAGCAGCATTATGCAAGGGTAGATATTAGCCAATTATAAGTAGTTCCATGACTGTCATGTAACCAAAATGTTGAAGAAGCTGATTTTCCCAAATGGAATCAATAATACAGCCATCTCTCCACATTCACTAGGGTTAGGGGCACAGGACCCTCGTGAAAGTGAAAAAACCATGAATAACTCTAGGCCCTCCCAAACCATATTTAACACACAAAAAAGTATGATCACCATATTCTTTTTTATTGTAATATCTTTATTAAGTTCAACCATCATTACGAATCAGCACAATAAATACAAATCAATATACAATAGATCCATATGTATATGTTACTGTACACTCCATAAGAAATAACCAACCAACAGTATGAATGCAGCATTATAGTATTATTCAATACTCAATTATACCCCCCAAAAAGATATAAATGAAATAGATAAATAATTAGATAGTTTAGATTTTGTCTATAACTAATATAACCCAGAAGAACAATCATTATTTTACCCTAACAATTATTATACCCCAACGAAGACCTATTCTATATATTCACTATTTCTTATCCTAGAGTATTGTTATGAAAATCTAATATCAGAATCTAATTAAACTTTCGTTTAACAAAAAAAAAAGAGAAGGAATACGAAAGAGATACAAATATAAATAATATAAAAAGTAAAAAAAAGGAGGAAAAAAGAATAAAAAGAGGCAAAAGGAGGAAAAGAAAAAAATGGAGAAAGAGAAAGAAATAATGTGAAGTGAAATAAGATTATGAAAAGAAAAGATAACATAATATATAAAATGAATTTACAACTCTGTTTTATGATTTACAGTTCCAAAAGAGATATTTCTCCCCATCTCTCTTTCCATACACTTTCGTACACTTTTTAGAGCATTTCATTCTTGATTCAACATGTCTGTACTTCAAATTTGCATGAGCTTGGTTAGCATATCCAAGAAGCTCGAATAACCATTTTTCGGATGTTGAGATTTCTTTAATTTCACATTTACTAGCGTACAATAGCCTGGCCACTGTTATATATAAAATATGCCTTCCATATCTGTTTTGATCATTACCATTAATTCCTTTCAGTATATTTAATAAAAATAACTTTGGAGACATAGGAAATTATAATCTGTTATTGCTCTAATTTGATTATAGATTTCCCTCCAAAATATTCTGGCCATTTTACATGTCCACCAGACATGAAAGAAAGTACCTATTCCCTCGTCACACTTCCAACATTTATCAGATTTTTTATATATATATTCGCTAGCTTTGTGGGAGTCAGATGCCACCTGTAAAACATTTTATAATAATTTTCTTTAAGGGCAATACATTTTGTAAATTTCAAATTCACTGTCCATGCTTTTTCCCAGTCCTCTAGAGCTACTGTATGCCCCAGATTTTGGGCCCACTTAATCATGTTATCCTTGATGGTTTCTTTCTCCAGTTCTAATTTCAATAAACTTTTATTAGTGATAGTATATGATTCTTGCCATCCAATAATTTAACCGTTTCATCGAAACCATTTCTTTTTCCTTCAATGCCTTCTGTATTCATATCAATTCTATATCTCTCTTTTAATTGTCAGTATAAAAACGAATTACATTTAATTCCCTCTTTTTTTAATATCTCAAGGGATTTAAAAGTGTCACTACCTATTTTATTATCCAGTACAGTGGTTCTCAACCTTCCTAATGTCGCGACCCTTTAATACAGTTCCTCATGTTGTGGTGACCCATAACAATAAAATTATTTATTATTTACAATGCCTCCCCCTCCGGCAAAGGTCGCCTCACCGGCCAGGAACAGGGGCACGGGGGGTGGGCAGGGAGGGAAAGAGAAGCCACGCGTCTCCCCTGGGAAAAAACTCCAAGAACTCCCCCAGGCGCTGCTTCTGCTTCGCTCTCATTTCCGCTGGAGGGGGCAGTGTGGGAAAAGTTTCCAGAGTGTTGACCCTGGCCGGGGGGGGAATCCTAGCGCCTTTGTCTTTTGCGCCAGGTGCAGCTCGCTCCCCCGGAAAAGCGCCACTTGCGGCCCCCTGGCCCTTCCGCAGCGCCCCCTTCTGTGGCGAGTGGGGCAGGGGCCGTGGCGAGAGGGGGCCTGCCCCCTTTGCTGCCGCCGCCCCCCAAACTGGCCCGTCAGATGGGAGGTTCTCCCAGTAGCGCAGAAGGGGAGAGATTTCAGTCCCTTCTGAACAGGGGGCAGGAGGACGCGAGCACGTGGCTCGTGCACCACCACTCTTGGGCCTTTTCCCCACGTTACCTTATCGTGGAGGTGGGAGGTGCCCTCTCTTCGCTGCTCCTTCATCCCACAGCTGGCTTCCTGGTCGTGTGACCACCCCGCCCCTTCCTTCCGCAGTGCAACCTACAGCTCCCAGGCTGTTCTAGATGTATTATTCCATCAACAACAGTTCCACAGGCAGAGTTCTGGTCTTGCCACAATCACCTGGACATATTCATTCTGGATTGTCCAAAAAGGTGACTCTCCATGTATAGTGCAACTGACATCTCTGAATGCCACTGATAGGATTCTGGTACAAACAAGGAATATTCTTCTTTCCCCATATGAAAAAGTAGATGTGGGTTTAGAATTCACAACGATCCAGGAGCTGGTTTTGGAAATATTCAGAAATGGCTCCCCAGACAGGTCACACGACCGCCCTGCCCCTTCCTCCCCCAGTGCAGCCTACAGCTCCCAGGCTGCACTGCGGGGGAAGGGGCGGGGCGGTTGTGCGACCAGGAAGCCAGCTGCAGGACGAAGGAGCAGCGAAGAGAGGGCACCCCTCACCTCCACGATAAGGTAACGTGCGGAAAAGGCCCAGGACTGGTGGTGCGCAAGTGCGAGCCACACACTCACATCCTCCTGCCCCCTTTGGCGGGAGCGCGTGCGGCCGCACGTGCTCCCGTCAAAAGGGGCAGGAGGACGCGAGCGCATGGCTCGCACTTGCACACCACCACCGAGGAGGGAATGGAGCCTAAGACCATCAGAAATACGTATTTTCCGATGGTATTAGGCGACCCCTGTGAAAGGGTCATTCAACCCCCCAAAGGGGTCACAACCCACAGGTTGAGAACCTCTGATCCAGTAAATCCTCATAAGTTAACCACTTTTCCGTTGACCCACATTCTTGTTTATGAAAAGCTTCCTGAGTGGATATCTAAGGTGGGATTTTGACATACAGTTTCCTTTTATATATGTTCTAAATTCCATTTAATTCTTGATCTTTTCCCCAACCACACAAACTTTCTTATACCACCTTTTGAATGTTTCTTTTTTTCTGCTTTACAACAGGTAGATTTTGAAAGAGGAACATTAATTTTGGAAGTACACTGATTTTAATAGTAGTTATTCGACCCAGTAAGGATAATTTTAAATTTGCCCATTTATTAAGATCTCTAATTCTGTTCCAGGTTGGTTTATAATTATTTTCATAAAGATCGAGATTTTTCTTTGCAATCACTATTCCTAACTATTTAACTTTTTCCCCAATCCTAAAGTTTGTCATTTGTTTTAATTCCTCCTCGTGATCCTTTGTCATATTCTTTGTCATCATCATTATGGTTTTATCTTTATTTATTTTAAACCCAGCCAAATCTCCAAACTCATTTAATACTTCTAGTAGTACTTTTATGCTCTTTAAGGGATTTTCTAAAATTATAACTCGGTCATCCGCGAAGTCTTTCAATTTATACTGTTGATCTTTATTTTGCACCCCCTTAATTCTAATATTATTCCTTATATTACTATTCAGTATTTCCAATACCATTACAAATAGTAAAGGAGAGAGAGGGTAACCTTGGCGAGTATCTTTTTCTATATTCATTTCATTTTTCTCTCCATTTATTATTAATTTTGCAATTTGATTACTATAGATTGAATCAACCCAATTAATATAATTCTTGCTTAAATCTAATTTCTTCATGACGTGAGACATAAAATCCCAGTTTGCATTATTAAAAGCCTTCTCAGCATCTATGAAGATTAAGGCCAATTTTTTATTGGATGTATATTCTATAATATCAATAATTATTCGTATGTTATCTTTCATATGTCTTTTTGGTAGAAAACCAGGTTGATCATGATGAATCTGATTACTTAATATTTTTAAGTCTATCTGCTAAAATTTAGGCATTGTAATCTATATTTAATAATGTCTGTAATTTTTAATTTCTTTTGTATCTTTCTCTTCTTTAGGAATAAGAGTAATATTTGCTACGCTCCATGATGGTGGTTTATGTATGCTATTGATCTGATTAACAGTTTCTAATAGGGGCGTTTTTAATTCCTCTTCAAATAGCTTATAAAATAATGCAGAGAAACCATCTGGCCCTGGGGCTTTATTTATCTTTAATTTATTTATTGCTTGAGATACTTCTTGTGCTGAAATCATTCGATTTAATTCTTTCTTTTGAGAGTCAGTGATCTTTTGTATTTCATGTTTTCTGAAATAATCCAATTTTCTCTCTTTCTCTTCATGGAGTGGGGTCTCCTGATATACATTGGAGAAATAGTTTTGAAATGCTTCTTTTATATGTTCCAGATTTGTTGTTATTTGTCTTCTCTCCTTTATCTGAGAGATCAATTCCTTTCCTGTCTCTTTCTTAATTTATACATTAACCATTTCCCAGGTTTTTTGCATTTTCAAAATTCCATTGTTTAATATATTTTAATTTTGTTTCAATTTCCCTAATCGAAAAGGTGGATAACTGTTTCTGTAATAATCTGATATTCTTTTCTGTTTCTCTGTCTCTCGGGTGTTTTTTTCAATAAATCTTCTTCTTTTAACTCTTTCACAATCTTCTGTTCCTGTTGCTTCCTTTTTGTCCTAAGTATAATATCTTGTTTAATTAAAAAAGCCTCTTACATAAGCTTTTGCAGCATCCCAAACAATGTGTATTGGAGTTTCTTTATTCATATTACTAGCAAAGAAGCTTCTGAGTTCTTTCTTAGCTTTTTTAACTATAGTTTCATTTTTAATAGTAAGTCATTTAACCTCCATGTATACTACCTCGTATTTTTCAATTCCATTAGTATAGGGTTATGGTCTGAAATTGTCCTTC